>OVAP01003935.1:0-15568 GCA_900406295.1 Aurinia saxatilis
TGATTTTTACTTGCTCTTCATTTCTCACTAAATTCTCAATATTCTAACACGGACCTCGTGCATCTCCCGACTGATGCCTCCATGCACTGAACCTCGGTAAGACTATCCATAATCGTAACTCTATCTCTCTCCATTTCGTAAGTGTTGGACGTACGTTCTGGTTACTCAAATCCTTCTCGACGAAAGCGAGCATCTTCAACACGTCTCAAAGTGAAAGTCTTCTCCCAATGCGTTGAACCTTCTCGAAGAAGATGGTAAACTCTCTTGAAATCGTCGAAGTGGGCAAAGTGAAGCCAGTGCTCTGCGAAAGAAAACACGAGGTGGTTAGCCAACGAAACAAGATCACAAGGCAAACTATCAAGCAAAAGCGACGAAATAACCTCCCGTACGCCACTGCTCCCTAACTTTATCGAGGCAACGTTCTTCAACGAAGAAGCAGTCTTTCTTCACATAGAAAAAATGATCTTCCCAATGCTGAACCTTATTAGAGAATCCTCGAATTATTCCCCATCCACGCTTTGCGGAAACAACATATCTCAACTTGTTCTTCCGAGTCGCGCGAATCTCAAGAACATCAACGAGGAAATCTACATCCACCTCAACTCCGCACTCAAGACAACGTACAACGATTCCTACCAAGTGACATACTCCGTTCGGAGTAAGTTTAGAGAAAGAAATCTGGTAATATTCCAAGTATTAGAAGATCACGACCATCGAAAACCAATAAAAAGCTAGTGGTGAAGAAACCCTCCAACAAGGAAAAGTATCCTTCCGGAGCATTGTCAACACGGTCGGTTGTCAACGGAACAATGATCTCAACATCATCGGAGATCCCAAGCAACTCTCTGAACTTAGCTATGGAATATTCGGTAGACAGTGTTGATCTCGAAGGATTGGGAATGGGTCTCGGAGTACAACGTTGTTTCCTCTCTTTGCTGAGAACGGCACGCTCGGCTATGATCTCCTCCATCAAAAATCTAAACTTAGCAGAATACTCCAAAAAATGTTCCGTCTCGGCCTTGATATCAATATTTTGGACGTCTTCGATGGGAACTGTTCTTCTAATCTCATCCCTCGACATCGGAGGATCGTCGTAAACTACATGGTTACCTAAACCATCGCGACAACCCTCGTCATCGTCATAATATCCGACAAGCTTATCACTATCATCTCGAGGACTGCTATCACCATTATCTCTATGATCACTGTCCCTATCACTACCCGAATGTCCGCTAAATTCTAAGGCATGGTTCCCGGAGAGAAACTTACCTTCTTTGAATAAATCTTTAGCCAAGTTTGAATCGTCAAAAGTCATGAAATCATCGACATGGCTCGCGGAAGCACGAAACTTGCCTTGCCAGCTCGCGTGTTCGGTACCGGAATCAAACCTGCGACACACGATTTGTTGGCTCGCGGAAGAGGAACAAAGACGCACCACGTGACTCGTTCCAACGCCTTGGCCCGCGGAAGAAGAGATCACACGACCCCAGCTCATGTTTCGTCCAAGCAGGGCAAAGCCGCGATCTGAGTGTCCCGTCTTTTCCGTCTCCAAACTCGACATGCGACCCACGACATTGCGACGGCTCGCGGGTGGAAGGTGAGAACAAGATATGCAAACCGGCTCCTCACCGTGGCTCGCGGAAACAAGACATGAGCGGGAGACTCGACCCGACTGCTCATGGCAGCTCACGGAATTGACGAACGGGATATCCCGGCTCGCACGTTTGTCATGCTCATTGAATGTGCGACCCGGAACCTCCATAGGACGTCTCCGTTCTTTTCTCTCGGCAATTAACTCTTGTCTCTTCCTCTCCATCCACACACCAAGGTACACACTATCTTCTTCATCCTCATCTCTCAATTTTGAAATTTTTCTAAGTATTGAGAGAAGAAACTTGTGAGAAAAATGAGTTTTCTTCACAACAATGGAGGAAATAAATGAATGATGAAGAATGAGTTAGTGGAAAAGGATCGGGGAGAAGATAAGGGAGGGTGAATAGTGATTTCTGAATATTATATTGTGATAAACAACTACTGTTGAAGCTTCTAAGCATGCAAAAATCTAACGATAAAAACGTCGAAACTTTCATCGATTCATCCAAACATAGCCATGCTATCAAGTTTCTACCAAGAACGAGGTCCTAAAATCCTAAATATATCAAGTCACATCAACAAAAAACACGAAGAAAAGGAGTGAGAACAGAGAGTTACCTGAAAATCTCTGAAAAGCTCTGGAAATTTTTGGATGCAAGTTGAGAGGAAATGGTGAGGGGATTCCTTACCTAAAGAAATTTTTGGGGGAAAAACTTCACTATTTATCTTGAAAAACGAACCAACATCTCTTGCCAAGTTTCGTATACAACAAACTGCGAACATCGCAAGTTATCCTGCCGATCGCATCTCGCAAGGCGTTAGTTCAGTCGTTACCCGAGCATCGGAACTATCGTCATAACAAATCTTATGATATGCGACTAACTATCATCTATCAATCTCCGAACACATCACTAAAACTCTCCGTAGCTAAACAAGCAACGAAGAGTTGGGGGGCTAATTGTGGGGGTCGGATTTCACCCCTCGAGATTGATAGCGTAAAAACGACTAAATAACGAAGATCATTCAAAGTCGTTGAGAACTATCACGAGCAATGACTTTATACAAATGCATCGCCAAGAAGCAATCATGAGTCTTACGATGTATAGAAAGAATTACGACAAGGTCGGAGAATTAACCTCTGACCTGCGAAACCTCTTTGGTTTGCGACTTTCTTCAAAATCAGCTCCCACGACCCATTCGAACGTATGGCTCGCACTTCGTGTTCGAAAGTTTCTCCAGCACCCGGACATGGCCACAGCTTGTGGACCACGGCCGAGCACAGGTCCCGCGACCTACGGTAGAGTTCAGCTCGCATTTCCTCTCCTCTTGCTCGTTCCGCGACCCGAGCCGCGTCCAGCTTACGATTTCATGCTCGGAGGTTCGGCACGCGACCCAAGCATCCCACCAGCTCTCGGATCATGTCCGAAGGTCAATCCCGCGACCCGGACGAGTCTCTGGGCCAAATGTCATTCCGCGAGTCATGCTTCCGCGACCCGAGTGACCCATGGCTCGCGACTTGGCCTCGGTCAAGTTCCCGCGACTCAACATTTTCATTGGCACGCCATTTACTCACGAAAACATATTCCGCGACCTACGTTGTGTGGGTAAAATCACACAACCACTATTGTTCGAGATTCTGGATGAGGGACTCGATACAAAGAGTGAAACACAAACACAGAAAGAACTACCAAAGGATTGCTTTTGTATTGATTATGAATAAGAGTCTTTCGTAGCGTCAGCTTTTCTTACGGTTCTTAGGCTAGAAAGAGATGTCTAATAAGTTTAACCCAACGAAGTATTATACAAGATTATGCCGACTTAGAGAATATTGTACTTCTTATATCTTCTCGTATCTTCCTTTTTCCTCGCCCTTTCCTTTGCCTTGAAGTCGGCTCGCCATTACCCTCTTTTGAGTTGTATCGCTGCTTGGCCTTTTGGGCTTAGATATTTCGCCTCGCCTTTAGGCCCAAGCAATGATCCCGTGTCGACTTTGCCATTTGGTATACATGATGTCCTCGCATTTACAGCATTAAGTGAATGCGAGGTTCCTCTATTTTAACATCAAGTTATATATGATCGCGAGTTCATACATGACCTCGCATTTAGAATACCTCATGATGATGAGGTCGCTCTTTCATGATCTCTCCCCTATAATTCTCTATAGTTGCGAGGTCTCATTGAACGTCTATCAGATGACCTCGCTATGATCTTAGGTAATGACGAGATCATGGTAAGATGACTGCGCGGTTACGCGAAGTACGCAAAAGGCGAAGCCTCTCCAAGTCAACCACCAGTTTAACCTGTGGGGATATTTGACCCCCACATACGTAACATGCATGGGTCGCGAAGACAACTCATTCATCAAAACTTAATATCATTCCGTGGATCAAAGCCAAGTACTTAGTTCCAACGAGAACGTATGACCCACGAAGTAACATTTCATTATACGATCGACTAGGATCTCGATAAGTTACTCTTTTTCCCTTGGTAATGTTTTTCCCTAAGTGGTTTTCCTTGTTAAAGTTTTTAACGAGGTAAATATCCAAACACATACACTCCACTAGATTATCGAATAATCGTGTGAATCCGACAACACTCTCAACAGGCTAAAATTGTCCGATATTCCGTCATGGACCGATATCCGAGCCAAGTCTTTCAATAGATCATACTAGAAGATTCGTGAAGAATTGAGGACATATGTACGGAAAAGGAAGTCTTCCTTTGGTTATATACGAACAAGAAAGCTGCCGAAGGATCAACGGAGAAAAGGAAATTTCTCCGATTCATATCGGAAAAATGGAAGTTTTCGGATTCACATCGGAGAAATGGAAGTTATCTAAGATGCAGTCTATGAAGTAATGGAAGGAAGCCCATGATAAGCCCTACAACCTAGGACGGTTTAGCCGAGAGTATATATGTCTTGCTAGTCATAACTCATAATGTATCTTTTCACATCTTAAAACCTCTCGACCTAGAGATCTCTAGTAATAAAATTCTTGTTCATCTATATTTTGTCTTTCAATTCATCTTTCGGCCGTTTTATTTTTTGTCTCTAAATTCTGTATGTTCTTCATGTTTTCTCCGTTCTCATCTCTGCAAGTGATTCGTACAAAAAGATAGTCGATGATCCCTTAAATTTTTTTGTATTTACAAGTTTGTGGTTGTGTGAATTTCGGTACACACACCCAACCTGGAAATTTTTCCAATTCTGATATGCTTCCCCGACTTCCGGCTTTGTCCGTCGTCGTAAGAGGACCCCTCTTTCTTCCTCTAGTTGGTTAATTCCTTACCCCTTGCTCGATTTTTCCGCGTTGCAGATTGTCTCCCAAACCAGATCCAACACCTCAATTGCGGCTACATCACAGTGAAGGAGCTTGGTGTAGTTGCCTCTCCCTTCTTCCAATCTACTATGCTTGAGGACGGTAATGTTGTTGGTCGACCAAG
The DNA here is from genome assembly GCA_900406295.1 of Aurinia saxatilis. Lineage (NCBI taxonomy): Eukaryota > Viridiplantae > Streptophyta > Magnoliopsida > Brassicales > Brassicaceae > Aurinia > Aurinia saxatilis. The sequence goes on from OVAP01003935.1 coordinate 5,038, forward strand.
AACAACGATCCCCTTTCGTCTTGCTTCCCTCTAAAAATTCGATCTTCACGTCACGGCGATGAGTGTTCTACTTGAGCCATCAGAACTAGTCTCTTTGAGTCTAGGTGGATCATGAAAACTTCGAGGATTCGTCTCTTTTTTCGGTGTTGGTTAGTTGGGAATTTCTTACTTTGGTGGATTTGTTTATGTAGGTGAGGTAAGTTAGTATAATGCCTTAACTTGCGGTTTGTGGATTAGTAGCTCATGTTGCTTGAATTTTTTTAGGGAAATTTGAGATAGTTTGTTTTTATTGCTTGATTTACTCTAGTAAACTAAGTTGATTGTGGATTAGCTCACATGTGTACTAGCTGACATTGTGGAATTGATTGGTCTTGGTAGTATGGATTTTCTTTTTAGGTTCATAGAATTGCGATGCTCCATTCGTGGTTTTGTTCTTTATACCTTGTTTATAAAGCGTTGAGGCTTAGATTTTAATGGCTGTCTATGCTCGAGCCTTAGCCAAATTGTTTAGAGTTTACGATCATGTATTTGGGCATCCAGGGCAACAACTTTCTTGGAGTGAATTGGGTGGTCTTCCAAGTTTATTAAGAACCTTTTACGACATCGGCTCAAGCTCGATTCCTTCTTCTCTCTATGATCCTAAGTATCTTTTTTATCGTTCTCTCATTAATACTTAGGATCCAATTAAAGAAAAGTTGTTGACGAAACACCGATCTTATTGCTTTCATGTTCTTATCTGTTTTTTTTTTGTCATGGGACCAGATTAGCTAGGTAAGAAATCTTGTTTCCACAATTATTAACACCTAGACAATTGATTTTCTAGATGATATTTACATTCTTAGCAGAAAGAAAAACATAAGAAAAGAGGTCCAACATACCCAAAAACCGGTAAAAGTTATAAACTGTTATGGGACTTAACAAGCGAAATGGTTATAATATAGCCAGAAAATACATGATGTAACTATTACAAGAGCTTCTAATGTATAGGCCATATATTAATCTCTGAGAGAAAATACAGTTTGTATCTATTCATTCAATGACGCCGCTTTCGGGTTTTGAAATATGGCTAAGAGAGTTGTAGCTTCTGACTGACTAGATTCTGAACATATATCTAAAGAGTTCTGTAGAGGAGCACGCTTATCGGAAAAAGAGTGAACGAAGGAGATTTTTATCATTTTAAATAACTTTGTGAACAGTATAAAACAAATGTAAAAGTTACATTTTATTTACCTAATTTACACTCCTAGTTATATTATCTAACTAGTTAACTCTTCAATTTATCAGTTTATATCAGGGTAAAATCATGTTTGTCGATCCGAAGCATATGTGATGTTAGATATTGAATGAAGCCTACAATTGTTAACTTGTTACCTGTCTTAAGAAGATAAATCAATGACGTGTAGATGATAAATTTATTGTTTTTGTGGTAAAAAATATAATTTAGAAAAGGGGGCGTGTGATATGAGGACTTTCTAGAATGTCATCTATCCTAGTGCAATTTTTGTCTAAACACATTTAACTACGAATTTATGATATAATCTGATGCATTAGTGTTTTTTTTTTTTTTGAAATTTTGTTAAAATATATTTTAAAAAACTGTTTTACATCACTATAGTGACCCAATGTTTAAATATTCTTTTGTGAAAAATTGTCAAAGACTAAATGAGAAAAAAAAAACAAAGGTTTGGACTCGTGAAATACAGAGCAGAAGAGCTATATGCGTGAAGCAAACCATGTCCCTAAGGCTTCAGCGAAGGATGGGTCGCCAAAATTGCAGAGAGAGCTAATGCGATTAAGAGCTTGTTTATCGAGTCGCTCGACGAGGCTTGCTGGAGATGCAGCAATAGCTCCATGCCTGCGATCGTTTCTTTCGCGCAAAAAAAAATAAACAGTGGCCTGAAAGGAGTAGCGTTGTAGGAATACTTCAATCTTATCTCCAATTGGTGATGAGACTGCCGAAACCACAGAGTCCCATTGTATAGGAATTTGCGGATCAAATAATCGACCTCCTACACGGGACCATACTGCGGCCGAGAAAGGACAGTCAAAGAAAAGATGATTCCTCGTCTCCATTGGGTGCGAACAGAAGGTGCAAACCGTGGAGACATTTGATTGCCATTGTGACATGTGATCCCTTGTTGTTAATCTATTTAGTATAGATAGCCATAGGAGGAAAGAGAACTTTGGGGTGTTATATGTATACCAAATAGCGTTGTACCAAGGAACGTGTGGATGCGGAGTACGAACTTGTGTGAGAGTATGAGCTGTGGAAAATGTGCTCTTGAAAACCTCAGAACGCACTTTCCAGAGAATGTGATCAGCCTGTGTGCTGGGATGAACCGCTATCTTAGCAACCTCAGCTGCTATGTTGGTTAGGAGCTCTGTTCGAAAGCACTGTCGTCGCTGGTTTGCCAGAGCGTTAGCTACAGCCGCCTACAGGGGAAGACCAAACTCAATAGTACCACGGGGACCAGTGATATCAATAAAACGTCCCAACTGAGACCAGCTATCGAACCAAAATGAGGTAGAACAATCATTCCGGACCTCAACCTTGACGAAGGTATAGGCTTTGTCACAAACTTTCAACAATTTTTTCCACATCCACGAGCCTTTCACCGTGTGTTTGACCTGATGCATTAGTGTTAATATGATCATATTCGATAAATCTTGGGCATTCTAACAACAACAAAATCGTAGGAACTTGGCATGGGCATTCGGGTACCCGTTTGGTTCATAGTCTCAAATCTCAATGGACTTACCACATGCCATTAGACGAAGATCACTTCACGACTATATTTTATATAAGAATTTTTTTAAAAAATATTATCTTATTACTATATCGAAATTAGTCAATTTTGACATTGTTCCAATTCGAATCATGTCAAATTTATTAATTTATAATGATTATTAATTTATTGAATATTAATTTATAGATATTTTGAATGTAATCAGAATTGAACATGAAATCACTTGTTCAACCCAATCATCATTTATTTCAGAATAATTTATGTTCGGCAGAAAGAATTTCTCCATAATTTACAAACTAGGAAAGAGAAACCAAATCAGTGTTAGAAAAACATTAATGGCAATGTTGCCTTTATTACCAAGTGACATATTATTTGTTTCTTCCTTTTTCTCAATCTTTCTTTCCAAATTTCTTTCTCTCATCTATCTGATATTCTCTTTTAGTCTCTTTTCCTTCATATCTTGTTATTCCTGCTCTTTCATATATTTCTCTTAGTTGATCTAAATATTCTCTAAAAACAAAAACAACCATTTAAAGATTTAACCGTCTAATAGTTATGTTGAAATATAACATATATAGGAGTTGACTAAACATACGAACGGTATACTAACAAAATAAGAAGAAACAATTCAATCACCGGTGTCATTAATTGTGGGGGTAGGATTCAACCCTTCGAGATTGATAGCATAAGAACGACTAAGTATAGAAACATGGACACCTCGTACTCTCCGAGAAATACCATATACGAATCCGCGAGTACATCGTAAATTCTTTACCTTACCACGGAGCCTCCCGGTACCTATGGATCATGTTCGGCTCGTCTATCTTCTCGTGACAGTCCATCCCGCGACATGGATGGGAACTGGCTCACACGTCCCGCGACCTAGACGAGCTCCGTAGGCCATCAAGCTTCTCCCGCGACCCAACGTGGGTGTGGCTCGCCTCCCTCTTCACCAAAGCTTCTCCCGCGACCCGCGAGACAAGGTTGTAGCTCGCAACTTGATCCTTAAAGGGCTCCCACGACCTGCACGCTTTGTGGCTCACATGTTCGGGTCCAAGGGAGATACCCGCGAGACACAGCGAAAGATACAGCTCGCAGCTTTGTCTCGAGACGGAATCCGCGAGCCAACGATCATCGTGACTCGTCATCCGATCGCACGTTGTGCTCCCGCGGCCTGGGGTAGGGACTAATTCGCTCGATCACATCCAAAACATGCTTCCTCGACCTAAGAGGTCGAGCCGGCTCGCCACTCATGGACAAAGACTCGTTCCACGACCCACGGTTGCATGTGGGTTGCATGTTTTTTCTTCGTCATACCCCGTAACTTGGCTTCGAGCGAGGCTCGCGGTTTGCACACACATGAGCTTGACCTGCAACCTATGCAGTCATCAAGGGTCATGGAACAACGTCAATCATCAAGGCTCAATGTCATTCCATGGATCAATCAATCCAAGTACTTAGTTCCAACGAGAACACATGATCCACGAAGTAACATTAACTTACACTATCACGAAGGGCGACCTACGTGTACGACTACACTCTCGACAAGCTAAATGATCTGATATTTCATCATGGGCCAATATCCGAACCAAGCCTTCCGGAAAGATTATTCACTGTTATTCTAGAATATTCGAGAAGGATCGAAGGTACATCTATGAAAAAGAAAGTCTTTCTCTGTTCTACGACAAAAAGAAAGTTTTTAGATTCACATCGGAGAAAAGAAAACTATCGAAGAAGCTGTCTGCAAGAAACGCAAGGTGGCCCATGAAAAGCCCGATGACCTAGGATGGTTTAGCTGAGAGTATAAATACTTTGCTAGTCATAATTCATAATGTATCTTGAAATATCTTAGCCTCTCGAACCCTAGAGAGCTCTAGCAATAAAATTCGTGTTCATCTATATTTTATGCCTTCCGTTCATCTTTTCTTCCGTTCTGTTTTGTCTTTGAATTATGTTCGTTCTCACTACAAAAAAAAAGTCTTATTACTACAAAAATATTTCGTCACAATAGCAAATATTTTGTAACAATAAAAAATTGTGACGAAGTTGTGACTAATTGTTAACGGTGACAATAATTTCGTCGCAAATTTTCTTGGTAACAAAAACGTTACAATATTTGTGACGGATTTATTTAGTAATTATTTTGTCACTAACAACGATGTTACAAAACAATGTCAAAATCGTCACACTTCGAGACTAAATATATGGTCCCAAAAATCGTCGGAATTTGTGAGTTTTCTAACGTCTCAATTTTGTCACTTATTTCTACGGAAATTTAGTCTTAAAACGACACAATTAATGACAAAAAAAACCGTGGTTATCCCATCAAAATTACTGACCATATATGTAGTCTTAAAACCGTCTTATTTTGTTACTATCATAACGTCTTTATTCCATTACAAATAAACACTGACATATCGTCACATATTAGTTTCAATTTGTGATGCTTTCATTGTCACAATTCCGTCATGATTTCTCACGAAAAATCTGATACCAATCCGTCTAAATTAGTTATTGTTTTGATGTATCAAATATGTCACTATTCTTTACTAATTAGTTGTCACAATTATAGATATTTCTCTTCTACTTAAATCATCTAATTATATAATATTTAAACGTATTCCTCGCATTTTAAATTTTAATGAAAAGACAGATAATCGAAAAACAAATAATAAAACTTGAACTTGATAGAAACAAACTTATGTAGACTTAAGTAGGAAACAAACTACAACAAAGTGAAACAAACGACAACAAACTGAAACACATAGTGAAACAGAGATTGAAATAAACGGAAACACATAGTGAAACAGAATGAAACAAGCTGAAGAGTTCTTCAAGGCGGTGTACACGCTGAACTCTCCGTAGGTGGGGAAGAAGTAGATGGAGATGTTGAAACAATGATGTTGTGACTAGGAAGAGACTGCACTATCTTCTCCATAGCTTCTAAGCGTTTCTGAAAGAGCACATTCTCAGCAAGGCTCTTTTGCAGTTCATTTTCCAACGATTCAGAGTGACCACTTCTTCAATAGATCGAGGAGAAACTGAAGAACCGTCTAGTGACATAGCAACTCCGCTTTGAAGTGATCCAAGTCCAAATACACGACCTTGTTTTGATATTTTAGCAAGNAATATTTTAGCAAGCTGCAAGAAACACATACAATAAGAGACTTAAACATGCCAACAAAAATCAGTATATGGCCACAGAGAACAATATATGTTAAGAGAACAATAAGAAATTTTAATTACCTTCACATAGATTTCATTCCTCTCCTCAAGAGGAAGAGGATCAGCTGTCAACAGCTCTCCATCGAAAGACTCCATCTGTGACAAACGTTCCTGCACAAGTTCATCAAATTTCTCTGCAATTTGACGTGCTCTTTCATCAACATAGGTTCCGTCAGGTCTCTGATGTGTCACATGGATAGTTTTACAATTGATAAATACAAAAACTGTAGCATAAAAGCAGAGGACTACAGTTAGTCAAATTATGTTCCAAGTCTATCTTTGATTTTCATCTAGTTTAGTCACAAACAATACCAAAGTCAAAGAGATCTACTACGTTATAGTCCTAAATGTTTCATTCAGAAGAATATGTATTACCAGAACAATACTAGTTCTATTAGCACATGATCAGAAGGAATTCAACGGAACTGAACAAATTCTTCTATGATTAAACAAAAGAAAACTGTAACTGCATAAGAAATCAAACCTTGAAAGAGGTGACAGTTCTTCTCTTAGTTGTGAGAAGTTTTAGGGATTCTAGAATAAAACGTGAGAAAGTTGCTTATGGCAGTAATATGTTTATATACTAAGGTGAAATCTAGGGTGTAACAGATAGTTTATTTTTTTATTTTGGCTCCATCCAAATCTTTTTTGTCTTTTTGGTGGGTGTTTTCCGAAAATTAAGGCGTTTAATCCCTACTTTTTAGTTTTCCACTTCATTGTTATCCTTCTTTTTTAGTTATACAATTTTCTTTTAATATTTTTAACTCTAAAAGATACTGATAATTTTGGTTAAGTCTCTTATTGTTAACCAGATGTGGTTAATCAAAACCAATTTCCTATTTATTTGAGCTTACAAAAAGTGGTAGATGGTCAATACCTTTGTCTGAGCCCGAGCTTTAAGACCATCTCCAATGCACAACTTCTATAAATGTCTTAGCATAGATTTTATTATAAAATTCTAATATAAATTATATTTGTCTTGAAGAGAATAACAAACCCAATGAAAATGTCTTCAGGAAGACATTTTAGACACATTGTCTCACAATCTCCAAAACAATTATCATACAATACTAATATTTCTTTTTTAATGATTTGTTAAGACATCCTCCTCAATATGTGCAATGGAGATGCCCTAAGAGTCTCTGAACGTCATCTATAAGATCAGGTTCAAGCCCCTGATCCAGTAAACCTGCTCAACCAAGAAGAATAACAATGTGTTATGATAAAAACAAAACAAAAAAGATACAGGGAAAACGGAGAGATATGTAATTACAGAGTTAAGCTAGTACCCTCAGGAGTGTATAAAGCGTTGATATAACATCTCTTCTCCATGTATACCATAATCCAATAGCAAACCATTGAATCTAACTTTGGTCCCTTCCCATCAATGCCCACTAAGCATAGGAGACAGTGTAAAAAAAACAGGCTCATAAATTTAGAAACCAAGAGCAGATGGAGAGTAAAGAAAGGGAATTGCACCTATTGATTTGCAGATACAAGCAGATGAACAGCATCAATCTCGTTTAGGTGAAGGTCATCGCTCAGCCTCAAGCTCAAATAAATAGCTTTTTGTCTTGTATATCACTGATGACTCCGCTTTAGCTGCATTCCCGAATATGGAATCTCCTCAATCTCCTGTCTGCTTGAGAATAGTTAAGACCATCCGCATTGGTAGTCTCTCACATGAGTCTCTCAACAAAATATATGAATGTATGTAACCAAATAATATTTAAAAATTAAGTGAGTCTCTCATCATGAAGAAAGAGAGTGTTGAGAGTCTCTCATTTGAGAGATTCTGAACACTCTCTCTCTCTTCAATTTGAGAGACTCATCATATTTTAATATTATTTATCTATACATATATTTATGTATTTTGTTGAGAGACTACCAATGCGGATGGTCTAATAATAGGAATCGAAAAGTTGGGAATATTATCTTCTCCACACATGAACTGTGGAACCCTAAAATCAACGGAATGGTCTTACCTTGAAAATAGCAAAATCATCTCGCTTTCAAGCTCCTCTCTTTTGGTATTGGGGGATTCGAGAGCAGCTCAAACCATTACATCCGCCGTTGGCCCCATCACGATCTCCGCCTCTACGCAACATGAATCAATCTCCCTCAAGGTCGAATCTTCCATCTCTTCTGATTCTGACACCAAAGATTCACAAAGCAAATCCACCTAGTTAAGCTTCTTAGCTTCAATGTCGCCCAAGCCATGCCACAACTCTCCCGTAAACCCCAGAATGAGATTGGGAATTTTTTTTTTTTTTTCCTCTTTACTAAGTTAAGGATATTCCCTTCATACTTAAAACGCGCCGTTTAGTATAAAGAAAGATATTTGTGATTTTTTTATTGGGAAAAAAACTATAATAACACATATTTTAGCGAAAACTACTATTTTGTCAAGTGAAAGTTTGGGTCAAATGATATTTTATAAATTGCCACCTTGCCCTTCTATCCTTTGATGAAAAAAAATTAATTACAAAAAATGTCATTACTGAATTTTACGAAAATAACAATATTTACGAAAATGCCATTAATGATACTGTGACGGCAGACTTTTTAAGTCGTGACAGATTTATTAAGGGAGTGGCAGATTTGTTTTGGCATGTTATTCTAGTCATGAAAAGTTCCGAGTCTGGCAGATTTATATCAAAAACTCTGCCACATGCGGTGGCAGAATTAAATTATCATGACAGATTTTTGTTTTTACGGCAGATTTAATTTTCAAATTTTGGTTATGCAGGGACAGATTTGTTTATCCTGTGACAAGTTTATTTATGTACAACAGATTTAAATTACGTGTGATAGATTTTTTTGCTCTAGTGGCGACATATTTGTTTTTTTACATCTCTCTCTCTCTTTGACGGCAGACTTTTTATAAAATAAACTACTTTTCGCTGAAACTTTAATTACTGAAATAGCACTTACGTGATTGTAGATTTCTTTTACGTTGCCACATATTTTTTTTCGATCAAAAAGTGGACATCGTTTGATAGCAGATTTTTCTTCATAAGTGACGGCAGGCTTATTACTTACTAGAATAACACTTTCTTTGACAACAGATTTTTTCGTGGCAGATTTTTTTTATGTGGCAGATGTTTCGGCGACAGATTTGTTTGACGTTATGACAGACTTATTATATCATCGACGGCTCAAATCCACAAAATTAGATGATTCTGAGTTTTGGCGGTTAAAACTTGTGGCAGATTTTTTTTATGCAATGACAGATTTGTTAGTGTAGACATTTCCACTTTCTTAAAATTAAGGCTTTCATCTCTTAGCAGTATCTCTTATTATTTTGTTTCTTCTTCAGCCTCCACACGAAGAAATATATTTTTAGCTTCTTATTTTCTCTATTCATGACTTCTTCTCTGATTTCTTCATAGTCTTCTCCACTTCTTCATACTCTAAACCGAATATACTCTCTTTCCCCCCCCCCCATCAAGTCTCCTCTTTCTATTGCAGAGATCCAAACCAAATCTTTTTCTTCCATGGACCAAGTTGTTGTGTATGTGGTTCATGGATATTCGAGAAGAACAGATGGTTATTTGTGGCTGATCCGAAAAAAGGTTGTAAGATTCTCGTGGTGAATGATACAACTAGGTTTGATAATGTACTAAGGATCGTCCACGAAGATTACAAGATGGAGAAGAAACGTTATGAAGTTTTGTTGAGTTACATGTTCCCTAAGTAGAGGATGATGAAGCTACCAAGAGATACACCTTCAGGCTTTGTTGGAAACTTTAGACAATTTCATGAGTTCATCCTCTAATGGAAATCAGATTCGATTCGTCTTTGTGTGGAATTTAACGAGAAAGAGGTTAGTCAAAGGAGTGAATGTTTTTGGTAGTGGAAGATCGATAAAACGTGAAAGAGAAGATATTTTCGACGATGACAAAGATGAGGGAAAGTTTTGGAGTTAATAATTTTGATATTTTAATAATATTGATAATTTAAATAATCTAACCACAATTAAAATTTAAATTAGATATATTTTTATATGGCAAAAACTAATCAAAATGGCATATTTGTAATTATTAGATTCAAAAAAGTAAATTTAAGATATATTTTTGGAGTTTTGGAGTTAATAATTTTGATGTTGTAATAATATAAATAATTTAACACTAATTAAAATTTAAATTAAATATATGTATATATTGTTTAGATGGCAAAAACTAGTCTAAATGGCACATTTGTAATTATTAGATTCAAAAAAGGGTATTATGTCTTTTGGCAAAACATTTGTGTTATTCTAGTATATTCCACCTTGAATGTGTTATTCTAGTAGTTTTGATATAATTATTTGTTATTCTAGATAATTTCTCTTTTTTNTTGTTATTCTAGATAATTTCTCTTTTTTATTTTATCGAAAGATTACCTTTATTTTAGGCAAAATTATCTAGAACATTCCCTAATTGAAGAAAATTGCAGGCTCAAACTATGTGTTAAGGAAGGTAATAATAATAATAATAATAAAAAAACATGTATGATGTTTTCATCTAAATGCAAGACTCAACAATATGTTATTGAGAGAGTTTAATTTGTTTTTTAGA
>OVAP01003936.1:0-15568 GCA_900406295.1 Aurinia saxatilis
TAAATATATGTTTATTATAGTAAAAACCGGTAAAATATGAGTTATATCATATACTTGGTACGATAAACCCACTGACTGCCGAGAGCTACTTTACCAGGAGGCAAATCTGTGATGTCCCATGTTTGTTTCTCCTCAAGGGCAACAACTTCAGTTGTCATAACATCATTCCACACACGGATTTGAACTGCCTCTTTGAAATATTTTGGATCAGTAGTAGCAGTGATAGCTGCTAAGAAGGCTTAATGGGAAGGAGAAAACAAATCATCAGAGATATAATTAAGCAAAAGGTAACGTGTGTTACCTGAGACCGCAGACGAGGACTGAGTGGAAGAAGTGAGAGCGTGATGGGCAATAGCTGCGTTGGGATTACTGGCAGCATTATAAACAACATAATCATTCAACCATCCAGGTGGCTTGTGAGTATGAGAACCACTAACAGGAACATCAGGATGTTCCAGATTTTTATCAGAATTTACCAGCTCAGGAGGAACCAATTGATCCACATTTTTGTCGGGAACCACAGAGGTCCTTATTAGCGTCGGGAGAGACAGTACTAGGCGAACCAGAGTGGTCCTCACTCGAACCGAGAGCCGCAGGTTTAGGCGAACCAGAATGGTCCTCACTCGGACCGGAAACCACAAGAACATAGGACGAAGCCGCATAGGAAAAACTGGAGCTTCTGGGTTATCTGAACTCCCCCTGTCATCATCCTTCGTAGATATAAGCCAATCCTCGTCAACTGGAGAATCAGAGCAAACCAGAGAACGCGTTATCAGCGAAGGGAAAAACATCTTCCCGGAACACAACATCGCGAGAGATTAGGAACTCATTTCTCTCAATGTCAAAGACTCTCCAACCTTTGGTACCAAACTGGTATCCAACAAAAACGCACAAGCGACTCCTTTCACCAAACTTATCTTTGTCCCGAGCAACTCTGTGAACATAGCAAGCCGATCCAAACACACGCAACTGCGAGTAATCTGGCTTAGCGTCATGAAGAATTTCATAAGGAGATACACCTTTATGGATGGAGGAGGGAGTTCGATTGATGAGATAAGCTGCAGTCAGAATTGCCTCACCCCAAAACTTAATTGGTAAACTAGCTTGAAACAACAAAGCTCGAGCTACATTGAGAATGTGTCTATGTTTTTGCTCAACCCGGCCATTCTGTTGCCGAGTGTCTATGCAAGATGTTTGATGAACAATACCAAGTTGGCGAAAGTGAGAAGAAAGACACATAAATTATGTCCCATTGTCACTACGGACTGTTTTAACTTGTTTGCCAAATTGTCTCTCGGTATATGTAAAAAAATTAGTGAGAACTGTACACACTTCATATTTGGCAAGCATGAGATAGGTCCATACTGATCTCGAGAAGTCATCAACGATTGTTAAAAAATAGACAGCACCACAAGAAGAGGGAACACGGTACGGACCTCAAACATCACAATGTATCAATAAAAAACACTCAGTCGTTTTATTAATACTATCGGGAAAGACACCTCTTGTTTGTTTGGCTCGAAAGCATACATCACACGAATGAGAGCCACTCAACTTCGAGGTTTGAAACAAGGGTAAAGAAGAAAGCACCAAAAAACTTGGATGTCATAGACGCTTATGCCACAATGCTTGATCAGAAGAAAACGCAACTGAATGAAGCTTTGCTAAAACCACATCTGTGAGATAATACACCCCATCACGCTCTTCACCGGTTCCAATCAAAGTCCTCGAGAAGCGGTCCTGTACCACACAAATTGTATCAGTGAATGTGGCAAAACACCCTGTTTGTTTCAAGAGTTTAGAAACAGACAACAATGTGCAATTCAAAGAAGGCACATAAAGAACACTAGTTAAGTAAACTTTGTTCGTGAGAGCAAAGACACCCGTATGGAGGGCAAATGTCCGACTCCCATCAGCAAATCCAATCGTACACTGCGGTATGGACACAACATTAGTCAACAAGGAGCGATTCCCAGTCATGTGATGGGATGCCCCTGTATCAAGGATCACATCCCCAAATTTTGTCTTACGAGACTATTTATCGGGGTTACCAGAACGGCAGAACCAGACTTGTCCTGAATCATTTTGTTGAGAATCTTCCACTGCTCCGGAGTAAATTCAGATAAAATTGAGGGATTATAACTTGTGGCGCGCACAATGGCTGATTGTCCTCGTCCACGACCACGAGAACTGGAGCCTCTTCCTCCACTGCCTCTGCTGGAACCGCCATGACCCGTGCCTCTTTCTGTATACCACTCCGGAAAGCCAATTAAATCCCATCAATCTTTCTTTTTGTGGCCATTTCGCTCGCAGTGGGAACAATGAAGCAGACGATTCCTCAGAATGGAGTCCGATTGTCCCGATGCAGAAGACGATCCTGAACTACCCACCAAATATTCTCGAGTAGCAAAACCCACCGCATCACTCCGCACCTCTTGAGCTTGTGCAGAGAATAAACGATTCTGCTCTCTGATGACTTTGGCGTAGACTTCGCTAAGAGAGGGTAGTTCAGAATGGAGTCCACCAAATTTAGAATCATCAAGGCCCATGATGAATTGATGAACTTTTTCTTCATCTCTTTCTTTGACAATCTCTGCCCGAGCAGAGCAAGTACATGACGGGAGAGGAGAGCAAACCAACAAATCTTGCCAGAGAGTGCACAAACCAACAAATCTTGCCAGAGAGTGCACAAACGTCCGTAATACTGTTTCACTGTCTGTCCTTCTTGCCGACAAGAGGCAAGATGTGCCTTGATCTGATGCACACGAACCTTGTTACCAACAAAGAAGAGGAGCTTCAATTCTTCCCACAAGGCGTACACATCCGAGACAAAAGTCACTGTGGTTTTAAGTGTCGACTCAATCGATGCACGTATCCACCCCACAATCATCAAATTGACAGTGACCCAGTTTTCAAGATCCGGGCTGTTCTCTTCAGGCCTCTTCAAACTACCATCAATGAAACAAGTCTTCCTTTTAACATGTAGAGCGTTCTGCATCTCCTTCGCACACTCATTATAGTTTTCCCCATTCAACACCACAGGAGTAATCATCGCACCTGGATTATCCGAACCATACAACGTGTATGGTGACAAGGACGATCTATCGCCAGCCGAACCACCGGCTTTCACAACTTATGACATCGTCACAGACGAAGACAGAGAGAGACTTCAACTTAAAGGCTCTAAAGAATTTTAATGATAAGATTAGAACATATCTTAAGCTCTGATACCATGTAGAATTTAGGTTTTGAACTGACTTGCTTTATTCATTGAATAGACTTGAGTATTTATACAGACTTGTAACGCACAAAAGATAAACTTGAATCTAGACTTGAATCTCCTAAACTTTAGGACACGATTAACATCAATTCTAGACTAAACCGACCAAACCGAATATACGACCTTGTCTACAATGGTCGTATATCTGTGGCAATCTCCCTATCTTTCTGAACTTCTTCCCCCTGCTTCTTCAATCTATCTTTCCTCACTTGCCATCCTTCCTCTAGTAACCTCTAGAACTTATCCTTAATAGAAAGCAAAGGATCTCTCTCAATCAACTCATCATCTTTATAAGCTTCTCTTAAAACCGCACTCTTAATCCCTCCTTTCAACGACAAATTGAATATACCCAAATGACGAGTGAAAACAGTGGAGAAAGCATTTGAAACCCGGAACTCATCACATAATGACTTTGGAACTCAGTTTTTTCACACTACTAGCCACCATCACTATCTTAGTGGTTTTGGATGCTATGAACTATTTCGGAATCACTTTGTCGTCATCAATCCGCTTCTTCTCTTCTGCATTTTTCAGTTTTACTTTCCTTTTCTCTTCCAACATCCACTGGAAGAGCTCACGTTGTTGCTTCTCTCGTATTGGCTCAGGTGACTTAACCACCACAGGCTCTGCAACCACTGAGGGAAACACATGCTTTCCTGCAATAGCATGAATCAGTGACTGAATTGGATGTAGTAGCAGTCTTCAATTGCAGGTTATGTGTCCTTTTTGTTAGATCTAATGAACAGATAACCTGCAAAACAAATCAGACCAAGCACCAACCAGAGAGTTGTCATAACAATCTATGTGAAAAGCATTTTCATCATAAATTTCAAACTTTCCAAGACCAGGAACCACAAAATTGAAAACTTAGATGTAGCAATGATTTGTAAGCACAAAGTTGACACAACACTTCGATTTTTAATATCAGGAACCTAAAAACTATTCAAGAAAGAATCTTGATGGCCAGGTCTTAAAGTAACTTATCTTATTTGACTACATCAACTATCTCGCAGCCAAGAACGTAACAGTAAAACTAAATGTGGAAACATCATTATCCGTAAAACGCCGCCACATTACGAAAACAGCTTATATATCATATCATAGTCTGCATCTAAAAGTATGTTACGATACAAAGATCATCAAACTCGTACAGTCTAGTTCAATAAACCTCAGTCAAAATGTATGTATAATAGAGACACAGTAAGCAAATCAATCCCAAATTTAACAAAGATCATGTAAAAGCTTAACAACACTTGATGGTTGAGTCAATATTACCTTCGACATTTGTGTCTGTAGAACCGCCATAAAAATGATGTATTGAGTGTGCATTGGTCCTTTCATCTGCATAAATGAGAGATAAATAGATTTTTATAGATTAAAATTTTTCCAAATGCTTTTTGTTTTCCTGCAAAACATGTTATCAACAAAAGTTGTCTATCATTCCTATATATTCTGCAAAAATGTTGTTGTTTCATGTTTTTCACACTTCTCCGAATTTTAATTCGTTTGTTGGATTAGTCTGTTCCAAGAAGCTCGACACATCAATACAAAAGAGTTCACCTGAATAATAACATAAAAACTATTTACCAGAAGGACCAATCAATTTCATATTTAAATTATTTGGAATTAAGATGGATTGAATGTGCCTAGAATTAGTATGGCCCTGGTATCTTCTATAAGGAAGACAATTATTTGGATTACGTGTCAAATTCTCAGATTTTTGAGATTTTCTGAATTTCTTTTTCCTCTTTTTAAAATATTTTGTTTTTAGTAATTTAGTTTATTCTGATTTTACATATATTTCCATTTTTTTAGAAGATATTTGCAAGATTTTATTTTGGTAAATAAAATATATTCAATATTTTATGGGTTGTAATTTTCCAAAATAACAAATTAATTTTTTTTTGTAATTAGAAGATATTCAAGATTATATTGTTTGATATTTTTTGAATTATCAAATTTCTTAATTACTAAATCACCAAAATTTTAGGGACTAAATTACGGTATATAAATACGACATTTAATCATCATTTTCCCTTTACGGACATATTTTTTTTTCTTAATGCCACAGATTTACAATGCTCGGGAACTCAAACCCATTCAATATATTGTATGATCCCTCTCCAAATGGTTTGCTCCGACTACATGGTATGTATTGGATGATCCTTCTTCCGTCTCTAGATTTTATCTCTTTTATGATTTTTGTTTTATGATATAGTTAGTGAGGAGACAGTGGTGGTGAATACCGTCGTGAAAGAGTTGATGGTGGTGGATACAGTGATGGTCGTGGTAGTGGTGGTTATGGTGGACGTGATGAAGGGGGTGGTGGTTATGGTGTAGGAAACAGAAGTGGTGAATGGTGGACGTCGAGGTGGTGGTTTGAGAGAACTGAGTTTTAAAAAAAAGAGAGTTTCAAAAGGTAGTTTCGAAATTTTGTATGTCTCTTTTTTAAAAAATTGTTCTCTCTTTTGCTAGGATTGAACGTGGGTCACACAATAATGGAGGATTACGAAAGCTGTTTTAAGATCATATTTTAGTATTTTACTATATATACACATTTATATACACGGGCACAGAGTGAATGCAGAGTGGATCGAAGACAATCGAAGACGGTTGCATTATTTTGAAGAACTCAAGACCATGGTGATTGATGACCAACCGTGGAGCCTGATATCATCTTTCGTAACTAAATACGCACTATTTCAGTTTTAGATTAATTAGCATATAATCTTTCGAAGAATTTTTCTTTTGTTCTCTGATGATTGTACTAATTAGGGATGTTTAGTGTGTTAATTATTTCAAAGCATTCGTGATTGACTTTTTCATTTTGGGAAACATATTTAGATTTATTGTTCCCGTTAAAATAAGTTACCAAAAGATATTGTAATTATTTTATTCACTTTTTTTGTAATTGTTCAAGGATGTTGTACAGTCTGTACTTATATTCCTCTTTGTAGAATATTTATATACAGATTTTATACCCACATTAACTTATATTTTTCTTTTTTCGGAAGATTTCCTTTTCATATATCATGAGTATAATCATTTCCACTATATGCTTATTAAAAGATGGATATGTGTACCCTATGTATATTACAACTCAATTGTATACCCACTAAACCTTTTGACAAGTGAAATCTGAAATCGACAGATGCATGGCGTATAGTGTATATTTATGTTTGGATGTTTGACCAAATATGTTTAGATGGAAATTGTTGCTTTTCGTTTTTATTTTGAAAAATTATGTGGGCATTGTGGAAGCCCCTTAGTCTATTGGTTAAGGGTTCAAAGGCTTCTACACCAGGTATGGGGTTTGAACCCCAGAAAATACAATTTCTGCAGATTAAAGAATATGCATGCTTACGGAGGTCCATAGGTGATGCAGGCAGAACCGCTCATTGTGGTCTCGTGCATGGCGGAGAGTTGTCCATCATAGGTGTGGTACATATAAGACCGTCCATTGTGGGTCCGTGTTGCGAGGATAGCTGCATCATGGAGTAGTTATCCGTAAAGGGTGTTCATTTGATATGTACCGTGTATTGCGGAAAGAGTTACACCGTACGGTATTCATTTGATCGAATAAAAAATCATATGTAATAGAATCATATGTAATACATATTAGATTTGCAAACGACAAAAAATAAGAAATTAGTCGATAATCTAAAAAATCAGCGTAAAAGAAAAAGGGTATAGTGGCATGTTATTAAAATGTGTTACGTAGGAAACGATGACATTTATAACACGGTATGTACATAAATTTTTTGGATTTATAAACCTCAAATTATGGTATAACCAAAATTAGAGTATATAATTATAAATATTTATGACATACCATATTGAACTATAACTTTAGTTACTTATGAATATATTAAATTTTATTACTTATTACTTTTTAAAGTTATTATATAACTATTAGTTATTAATGTCTTATATTTTCCGATATATTTGGACAAAAAAATTGCAAAAATAATATTAGTTAAAAGAAATCTTACATATTTTTGTTCTTAAAATCTCAACAAAACAAAAACAAATCCCAAAATTTCCGAAAACTGTAATTCTCTATTTTATATGACTAATAAAAAAAAATCGTAATATATAAACTAAATATTCAAATTTAGTTCACAAAATATCGGCTAATTATTGTAGTAAACAAAATATTTATCTTGCTTAAAATAAAATAATGAATTATTGGTAAAACAACTACACAATATTCTTAAAAATCTGACCTAAAATCTAGCAAAATTCTTTACAAACTAATAAATGATTTTTGGATAATTGTAAAACGATTGAGAAATTAGAAATTTAACAACAATGTGGAATTAACTAATTAAATAACAAAATATATGATTCTACGTGATCCTAAATTTTCAATTTTATTAATCTTCTTTATATTAAGACAGAATCACAATATACCCATTTTTTCATACCCATTAATCACATATATCAACCACTCTTTTAATCACATATACTCACCCTTTTTATATTAATACCATTATGCCCTCTCTTCTAAAAATATCAAATCTCCTCTTCACCGCTAACTCTTGATCTCCGATCTCTCTTCACTCTCTCCGGCGACTCATTCCGGTGAATCTCTCCGCCCCCCCTTCTCCGGCTTCTCTTCTTCATCGTCGCCATCGATTTTTTCTTCTGTCCATCTCTTTCTCTTCTTTGTAGTCACCGTCGATCTTCTCTTCACCGTTCTTTGATTCTAGGTTTGGTTCAAGGATCTGATTTGTTCTAAGTCGGATTGATTCAAGGTGCTTGATAAGGAAGGTATTGGATTCATCTCCAAACTTAGAGAGATTTGTGATTTCTGATTGTTATCTTAGTTTATAAACTCCTTAGAAAACCCTTAGTTTGTAAGCTAATCTCTGAATTCTCATCCTATTTACTTAGTATAGCCATATATAAACGGAAGAAAGGAACCTGATCCCACTTTGTGTATGAATCTGTTTAAATTTTTACAGATCAGAGATTTTTGAAGCAATGATTGCTTTTCTCTCAATGTGCGGTGTGTGGAGATTGACTGGAAAAGGTGTCTGGAACTTCATCATTGGCTCTGACATGGGAGGGTCACTAAGCACGATCTCTGAAGATATTACTTTCAGAGATTTAGTTGAAACTATTGTAGAAGATTTTGCAGTTAAAGATGCAAAGACTGTCAAACTTAGTTTTGCGGTACCTTTAAAAGAAGATGTTCCTCTAATGTTTATTAGGAATGATAGACAAGTGCAAATGTTTGTGAAGAAACTCGGTAGAGTTTAGAGAGGATTTACATTTGTGTGTGACAGTAGACGAGGTGCCTTATAAATTCCTTATAACTTTCTTAGAATCTCCTTACAATGCCTTATAAATTACTTACATATTCTTTTTTATAGGGATTAAACAAGCTCAGCTTCCTTGTACTCGAGAAACACAACTGGAATTAGTAGTGATGATGTCGATACTAACACTTCTGTTCGAAATCAGGTATTAATGCCTTATAATTTTCTTAGAAATACTTTATCATGTTTTTTTAAATACCGAATAAATTCCTAATTATGTCTCTATTACATTTGCAAACAAGCCCAAATCTAACAAATGTTGAAAATAGTACTGATGGTGTTGTTCTTGCTTCTTCTCCTATTTCGAATCTTGTGAATCAGATATCTATATTAGATAGCTTTTGTAGTTTTTTTTGTCACAATATGTTTTTGCTTAGTACATTTGCTTATCACATATTTCTTTTGTACATACTCAAATAAGCTCTGATCCATTATTGTGTAGAAACAACCTTGAATTTCCCGAGACTGTTTATGCTAGTTCATTTACATGTTAATTGGGGGATGAGGTATAATTGCTTTTTTATGTAGTTTGTGATTTTAATATTTCATTTTTTTGTTGTTCATAACAAATTTAAACTTCCTGCTTCTAGGCACAAAGTAGCTCAAAATTAACTGCTCCAGGTCCACCTCCTACATGTCATGTTGTGAATAAGGTACTTATGTTTATTTTTGTATAATTCTTGCCTTATAATTTTCTTTCAATTTCCTTATAAACAATTATTTTATGGCTGTGCAAAGGTAAAAAATAATGAATCCAACGCCTACTAATGTAGTTCCACCTAATAGTGGCCAAGAAGAAGATGAATTTTTTGGTGGAAGGATGGTAAAATGTTCATTTTTGTATAATGCACAACCTTACAAACTACCTCAAATTTCCTTAGAATTTCCTTATAACTATATTTCTTTTGGCTGTGTAAAGGCGATCAAATATGAACCCAGCGGGTACTAATGCAATTCCAGATAATAGCGGCGAAGAACAAGGTGAACTACATGTTGGAAAGACATTCAGTTGCAAAAATAAAACGGTAAAACATATGCAGATTTTGGCAGAGAATTAGAGTTTTTAGTTCAGGACTCCACGATCAGACAACACAACAATTCAGCTTAATTTGTTGTATTGATCCGCAATGTATCTGGGAGTTTCATGCCAAGAGTTATAACAAGGAAGCTGGTACTTTTGTTGTCACAAGTTATATTAATCAACACAGTTGTGATTCATCCTTAAGGAACATCAATGGGAGTCAAATATTATCAAAGGTGGTAGGGTTTAGTAAGCAACCACTATGAAGGATGCAATGTTCCTTTTGTGCCTGAGGTAATTATGCAAATGTTTAGCGCGATGATGAGTCTAGGATGTCTTACAATAAGGCTTGGAGAGCTCAGTTACATGCTATAGATGTTGTTAGGGGTACAACAGTTAATGGCTATGAGGATTTGCCTAGATGGTTCTTCATGATTAAGAAGACTAATCATGGATCTGTCACTTCATTAAAAGTTGATGATCATAACGGATTTAAATATGCGTTTGTGGCATTTGGAGAATCTATAAGAGGGTTTAAGCTGATGAGGAAGGTCATTTGTATCGATAGGTCTCATTTGAAAGCAAAGTTCAAAGGAACTTTGCTAGCTGCTTATGCGCAAGATGGTAATCTCAAGCTATACCCTATAGCGTTTGAAGTTGTTGTTCAGAGAATGATGAAGCATGGGATCGGTTTTTGAAATGTTTGATGACCATTATCCCCGACGACCCGGATTTGGAAGTTGTTTCAAACCGTGCACCATCTATCGCGAAAGCCATTGCAGTAAATAACCAAACTTGTCATCACGGCATACGTTTTTTCCATTTCGAGAAGAATTTGGAAACACACTTTAAGTGTCCGATGTTAAATGCAGTTGTTAACTGTGCTGCTTATGCTTACACGAGGAAGGATTTTGATGACTTGTATTGTGAAATCTGCAATGCTCATCCAAAGCTTGATGAAAACCTATGGAAAGCAGATATATCTAGGTGGGCACGCGCTTACGCCTCTGCTAATCGGTACAACACTATGACTTCTAAACTTGCTGAGTGTTTAAACTCATTATTGAAAGAGCCTCGCGAGTATCCCGTTGTGTATCTGTTTGAAACAATCAGATGCATCCTTAGTAAATGGTTCTACGAGCGTCGTGAAGAGTGTAAAAGACACATGCATATTGTCACTCAAAATGTAGGAGCAATAATGACTGCTTCATACGCTACTGCTGCACGAAATTTTCATGTTGCTCCAATGAGTAAATTAGAGTTTGAGGTTAAAGGAGACAAGTTCAAACATATTGTGAACTTGATAAAAGGGTATTTTCGTGTCGTTTCTTTGATATCGAAAGGTACCCTTGTTCTCATGCAATTGCGGCAGCAAAGAAGATTAACCTCAATGAAAACGACTTTGTTGATGATTTTTATCTCAACGAGAGGTATGCGTTTCAACATTACTGTTTTTTTTCTTATAAGAAAATTCTAAAAAAATTATAAGGTTGTAATGTTGTTTAACATCTTTTTCCAGGTGGATTTTAACTTATTCTGAGAGTATTCACCTTGTTGGTGATAAGGCTTTTTGGGACATTTCAGCTGCAATTGCTGCTTTTCTTTGTTTTCCACCAGAAACTCACATTTCTAGCGGCAAACAGAAAAAGAGTAGAGACACTAGCAATTGGGAGTATGGAAAAACGAAGTCTACATCCCACAAATGCAGTAGGTGTTTGCTGACTGGACACAACAAGTCAAACTGTGTGGCTCCAATCTAGTTTTTCTTTTTTTTTCTCTGCACTTTTTGTGGTTTTTTTTTTAAACCTTACATTGATCTTGATCTTATAGATCATTAGAAAGCCTTATAAATACCTTATACGTTGCTTACCCAGTTGATAACGTTGAATGTTTAAAACCATTTTAACAACATACCATTTTAACATCATACCATTTTAATAACACACATTGCACTCATTTTTGATGTTCTAATATAGAAACTAAATTATTCAAACTGCTTTGGATTCAGTTTAAATTAACAAACCCCAAAGAAAAGTGTTTTTGCTGATATCCATACACCCTAAGCTAAAAAAACACCAGTAGCAAAAACTTACAACATCTAAACCATTCAAATATCATACATTGTTATCTGATACACAAAGTTTTACCCTATGTATTTCTCATTGTAAGTGCACAACAAATATCAGTTATAATACTTAAGGATCGAATCCACGAAGACCGAATAACTAAACAAACTAATTTAAATAAATTCAAAAATAAAGCAAGGCAATGGTTTTAAATTCAACTAACTAGGGCTAACACTAAGTGATTTTAGAGGGTTTAAATCAATTAAGACAAACCCTAGGCTTTGAAAACTTCAACTAAGACTCAATTATGAACCTATAGACGGACGGTGTCGATCGACACTGGTGTGGTGTCGATCGACACCCTACGAACAAAATTTATGAGAACCTTAACTCTAGATCATGAACAATGCAAACAACCAATCCAACTCTCGCTGAGATTAACTACCTTAATTTGAACCCTAGAAAGACCAACTCTCACTGAGAAATCCTATGGAATTTAAACTAGCATTAACAAACCGATTCAATTGTTCACTAACTATTCTAAACCAAGTCTCCCTGAGAAAAGATAGGTAGCTCTCCTAAGATTGATTCCAACAATTTATTAGCACTCTCATGCATAATAAATTCCCTATGATCGAGACTCTAGATTATCAAACTAAAGCATGGCATTAAAAACAATCTAAGAGAAGAGTTAATTAATGGTTTATAAATTAAGCTAAGCTTAACAAAAAATCATCCTAATCTAAGAACCCTAAACCTAATTAATGAACTACTCAGGCATAGCAAAATAATTCATCATGCAATAATTTAGAGAAAGCAATAATATAAATAAAATGGGTTTAAGAAATCTTCTCCCAAAAACTCTCGTCTAAAGTAAATGAAAGCATAGCCTAAACAATGGTTTAAAAATAGTATTTATAAGGACTATGACGAATTTAGGATTTGGTAAATTAACAAATCCAATTTTCCCAAAGATTTATGAAAAATCTCTTGATCTTGAAAAAATGGAAAATCTTAGCTGATTATCCGAGAGGTGTCGATCGACACCACAAGGGTATCGATCGACACTCTTGCTGAATTTCCTTTTTTCTTCGTTTCCTTTTTCGTCTCTTCAAGCTTGTTCCATTTTTGCTCCATAATTTTCTAGATTATTCAAATAGCTCCAAAACTCGTCCATGTACCTAAAATGACTCTTTTGGACTCTAATAATAAAAATATAGACCATAAAAATAAATAAGTATATGTTTATTATATTAAAAAAGCGGTAAAATACGAGATATATCAACTCCCCCCAGAGTTAGCCTTTGCTTGCCCTCAAGCAAAACATAAAGTAAACTGTGAAAGAGATTTGAAAATATAAAACCCACCTTGCTTGGAGATTGGAGTGCTCTTGGCCAACTTAGTAATCCATGCACTTACTCGACTAATCCAAAATTTGACCTCCTTGTCCTTATCCAAAGACTTCCTTAGCGTCCAAATAAATCCACAACCTTGTTACGAAGTCGATGCCATTTTCATAGCTTGTCTCTTCTTTTGATCCCAATGCCTTCGAAAGTTCTAGACTCCTTTCCCATTCAATTTTTGACAAACCCACACTTGAACATAAGTATTCACTACTCTCCCCCAAACTTGAGTAGCACTCACTAATAGCATATAGTTTGGTTCTGGCTCATCGAGATGTTAGTCTTTAGCCTATACCTTCCTTGTTTCTGATTTCTCTTTTTGTGTTTTAAAATATAGGTACCATCTTCGGGAAAGTCATTCCCTAGGCGACCCTAGTATTTCAGCCTTAATGGTGTGATAAGTCACTTTTTTGAAAGGGAGAGTAGCAAAGGCTTTCTCTTACTTGGTGAATCTGGCAAGCATGAATGGAAGAATCAAATCCTAGTGCATTGATCACATTGAAGAGGTGCAATAACCTCCAACCGTTTGGCTCTTCGTAACTTAGCATGGATGTATTGGAAATACCAATTGGCCTTTGTATATTTCAATAGTCTTGTTCTCGAGTTCGTCTCACAAGTGACGGTCACTTAGCTGAAGAAGACACAAGCCAATAAACCAAGCAAAAGATCATAGTTTCAACTGATTTTGACTCGATAAAACGACTCAATAAATACAAATATTTTTGAAATGATCACAAATAAACCAAGTCAAAGATAAATACATCAGTATTTCCCTTGGTGACTCGTTGATCACGCGGGTGACCCGGGTTCGATCCCTGGCAACGGCGCAAAAAACTTGATACACAAAGTTTTACCTTATGTATTTCTAATTGTAAGTGCACAACAAATATGAGTTATAATACTTAAGGAGCAAATCCACGAAGACCGAATAACTAAACAAATTAATTAAATAAATTCTAAAATAAAGCAAAGCAATGGTTTTTTGAATTTAACTAACTAGGACAAACACTAAGTGATTTTAGAGGGTTTAAATCAATTAAAACAAACGCTAGACATTGGGAACTTCAACTAAGACTCAATTCTGAATTTATAGACGGACGGTGTAACACCCCCAATCAATAAATGACCAGAAATGCTACTGATGCACACTTAGCCGCTCGATCCTATATTCCCAGAACAAATCCAGAAATCCTAGACTGAACATCCAAGTACACATCCCTATCAAACACAGCTCAAGGCTTGCCAACCCGAGATACATTTGATAGTTAGTTCGTCTGGACAAGGACTAGTATCACATGAAACCCATATATTATCTAAACATAACATTTTATATATCATATACAAGAGTTCCAAATGATATTAAATCCACACATGCATTTTACAAGAGCCTACTGCTCAAAACATCAACATAGTTATTGAAACCACAATTGTTTTACAAAAGAGGCACAAATCTACACCAACCGGCCTAAGCTCCTTTATCCCCACTAGTCTCCCACTATGGTTACCTGCAAAACCAAAGGAGTCATAAGCAACTAGTTTGCTTAGTGAATCAAGGCTCCCATAAACCTGCAAGGTTAGTTCCCAACCGAACCCAAAATAACAAGCAACACGCAAAGTCACACAATCCATCATAAGCAATAAGCAAGCAATGCAAACAAATTTACTCGCTTAACAACTACAAATATAAACTTCACGTTAAAATTCAGTTTTCAACAAGGCCTCTCGTGTTTGACCATTTCCCACTACATCAATCAATTTTGCATCATTCAACTCGTAACCACAAAGGCTAAATGAACTAATGATCAATCACAAATCCAGTGATCTNTCTGTTTACCAGTATATTATGACATCAAGTAAACAATTTATCAACACCAAATAAAACCATAACCTTTAATTCCACCTAAATATGTAAATAGGCAGATATTTGAATCATCAATAAAAATTCATCAACAGCACAAAGAATTCACAAATCACTCACCAACATCAAACATATAACACAAGATCACCAAGAATCACCTTTGATTCTTGATTGAACTGAAAGTGAAGGTCCAAATACTATCTTTGACAAAACTAGGTTTTTGACCTTGGATCTGTAAGGTAGGTTACGACGAGTTATTAGCTGAACAAAAAATTGTGAATCAACTATTATAACTTAGAGATGATGGTCTCTTCTTACCTTGGCTTAATTTAAAGTTTTGCCACACGAAATCACCTTCTTTCTAAACTGTCCGAAACTGAAATAAGAGATTTCACCCACTTCTACTTCTCCAAACAAGAAACGGACAGCACGATTAGATTCAAAGGGTAGAAAACAGTTGGGTATTAGAGTTTCAGGTCATGAAACTTACTATAGATCGCTACCCACTGATTTTGGACCGAGAGAATTTTCGTGGCACCTAGAGTTTCAAAGTGGAAAACGATTGTAGGTTAGGGTTCTTGAGCTTATTTATGTTGAGATTCTTTTAGGTTTTTGT
>OVAP01003937.1:0-15567 GCA_900406295.1 Aurinia saxatilis
TTTGGGTTTTACATAGTTTTTTGGATTTAATTTTTTATTTTCTCGCATATATTGTGGTTAAAGATAAAAATGGTGAAGAATTCAAATAGATTAAAGAACAAAACTAAATTTGTTTGGCCAATAACCTCCAAAGTAACCTATGCTTTATTCTAATACATGTTGGGAGATCAAGCTATATATCAGCTGAGATTCTTGCATCGTTTCATGATCCATGCGCAATGGTTGTTGCAACATTGTACAATGTCGTTACAAGAGCCGTGAAGAAACAACACTAAAGATTGTGAATATTCATTGGAGTAGGCTTTGTAAGGGATGATGACCAGAACTTTTTAATATGTTTATGATTATGTGAGTGAACATTCTCTGTCTATATTCAAATGATTGTATATGATTCATTGGAGTATGCGCAACTGTAGTGAGTATGAACACAACAAAATAAAAATACTTACGCAAAAACAATATACAAATAATAGAAGAGCACTTAAATTGCTAATTTATACCCTCTTTTTTCATAGCAATTACACTACTAATGTTTAAAATTATTGCATGTTATACATCAAATTAAAGTGTTACAAATTCCAAATGTACAAAATTTGTAGATTTTCTTTTAGAAAAAAATCCGATAGTAGTTCACAAACACTATCAAAATAACAAATTGCTTAAATTAATTCAAAGCACTATCCAAAATAGATAGATAACTGAAGTTTTTCTCTAAAAAATTCATAGCAATTTTCTCTCCCTTAGCAATTACACTATAAATGTTCTAAATAATAAAATCCGCGCGTAGCGCGGAGAAACAACCCTAGTATCTAATAATTTCTTCAAATCTCGGGAATCACTATCTCTTGTATATTTTCTTGGAGATGTCTACGGAATTTAGTCCATAATTTAAATTATGCCCAACAGAGACATTTAACATGTTGGCCAAATATCTTGGGGGAAAGCACCAAATATTAGCTCAAACTTTGGTCAAGAACATTTTACTTCCCGGGTGAACGTCTAGGGTGAAAAAATGGCCGAGATAAGACGATGGTTCAAGCTACATTTTATCGAGCAAAATCACTTATATCTCGGGCAAACATCTCGGATGTAGGTCAAGAAGAAGGTGCATGAGATACATCTTTGACTAGGGAAAATTTGCTTTGACCAAACTTTACCATTTTATCTAAGAGATAGTTGTATTATCCTTGAACTTTTTCTTCATCAAAAGGGTTTAGACCCTTGCGTAATGAATTTTTATTTTTATTTGAGATTTGGTTATGATTAGTAATTCATTTGCTTAATCATTTTATTAATCTGTTTTTAATCACCCTTAATCTAGATTTGTTCTTTGCTTTTGTTTCATTAGGTATGTGTGAGTAGATCTTTAATTGGTTTTTGGACTTAGTAGAATATGGTGTTTTTGATGGGTGATTCGGTGTATTAAGGTTGGGTTATTGTTTTCCTTAATTAACTTGCTGCTTAATGCTTTCTTTGACTTGATCATATTCAACGTTTAACATTCGGAATATTTCTCACCCACGAGATGTTTGATAAAATGCTTGAGTGACAAATTACTTAGCTTTTCTTCCCTATACATTGAAAAATGATGTTAGGGTGATCAGTGGTATATTAAAATTGAATAATTATTGATCATCAATTTTGCAATTGAAAGATTAGTCAAATTGTTGATTATTAAAGTGATTAAGGGCATGAGAATGGGTTGACCTATAATTAGTGTTTCATTGCCTAGGATTGTTCTTGATTAGTACCCAACCACCATTAGTTTTTCATTTATTCATATTGATCACATTACTAAACTCAATAGTCAATTCCTTTTATTTGAATCTATATTGTTTGCTTTGTTTGATTCCCTTTTTTATTGCCTTGCTTCAAAAGTTTTTTAAATCTTTGGAAAACCATTAAATATATATATATATATATATATATATATATATATTTGCTTTAGCTTGATCAAATTTGTGTGTGCTTGATTAAGCTTGTGTTTCAACTGTGTTCAAACCTAAAGCTATACTACAATAAACTTAAGTGTGTTTAGAGTTAATATAAGGCTTTAATTAGAGTGCTAATCAAATGATACATTAAGCTTTTCCTTTTAACTAGGGAAACTTTTGCGCTACGCGCGAAATTGTTTTATATATGTTTTTATAAATTATATAAATTATAAAACTAATCAAAGTTTTTATTTTCTATAACCCAATAGCTTATGTAATTTAACCAAAATCAGATTTTATTTTAAGGCCCATAGAAATGCATATGGTTAAAGATATCACATACTCAGGAGTCTCCATGTTTTAGACGTTGTTCCCGGAATTGATTTAGACGTTGTTTTTTTAGACATATGAACTGTTTTTATATCCAAGAAACATGCTTCTTCAATTATTCTCGGTTTGGTCATTTATCCCATTGACCACACAATACAATGGGATCATTCATACAAATTCATTTATTCCATTGCCTCTTACTTATACAATGGGATCATTCCTACAAAGTCAAAGAAGCAAAAAAAAAAAAAAAAAACAACCGCTCGATTATGAATGTTCTTCATATGTTCCAATAATCCAACAATGATATATTAATCCTTAATCAATGATCATATTATATCAATCCATTGACGCTCAAAGACAGCATCATTAAAAAAAGAAAAATCTAGACTTCTTTTTTAATATAACTGCAATCTAGACATCCTTTGCGGTACATAAACAAAAAAAACTCAAGAAAGAAGTAGTAAGTCATTAACTATTTTACCTTTTATAAGGTACAAAACATAGTAAGTCATTAACTATTTTACCTTTTATAAGGTATAAAACATTTTGGATTAAATGTTGGATAGCGCACAGACTTTGACGGTGCTTTCGACATTCGCTTTGTTCGCCGTGTTGAAAGCACTCTTATAGGCGGAAATGTGACACTGAACCATGACTGTCCGCAGAAGATTATATCGACTCTGATCTCCACAAATATAATTTATTAACAAAGTAAAGCTGAGAAATTATATCTCATGTTACTATATGAAACTGTGGCGATTTTTCAATTGATAAAAACATTTACCATGAAGCTAGATAAGGATCCGGGAACAACTCAAGATGCTCTTTGGTTGAAGGCATTAGGCTCCACCCAAAAAGCATTTTTCGAGATAATAATTTCATATTGTAATCAAATTCAAGCAAGACAATCCAGAATCAACGGAAATTTTAACCATACCTACGAACTGCAGTGTCTATTTTGGCAACAAAAAAAAAACTATAAAACCATTGTCTGATACTTGGGGATTGCTCCATTCCACACTGCTTTATCATCTTATTGTACCTTAAGAGCGAAGTTTAAATAAGTGATCAAAATATAGATAAAATATAAGAAATTATCTCAATTTTTTATTACGCTCAATTTAGTGATCCAACTCATAGGTAATCCGTTCTTGTGTATCCATGCCTCAGATTTAATATAAATCACAGATTAATTATATTGTGGATGAGATTTGAGAATAGCTCAAGAAACTTGCAAGTAAAAACTGATACCTTCGTAAAGGGATTTGATCACAATATCATCACACGGACTTTGATCCACAGCCACGGAATATATGTGAAAGCAACATGCAAATATATATAAACGATAACTTCAAAAGAAACTATGAGATACAACAAACACACGTTTTACCTTCAATTAAAAAGCTACGCATCTCATAAGACATGCTATAAGAAACTATAAGATACTATAAGAAACCATTCCATGCAATTATCTATAAGATGGTGTGCTTAATAAAAAAAAAAGATTCCAAAAGGTTGCCGAGTAAAAATTGTTGGAGAGCAAATTAAAGGTCTTCACAAGTTTGAGCAACGGTGTCATCGTTGGAGAGAAGTAAAGGGGCTCTGGAATAGGGGTGGAATGAATGCAAAGTAGTGGCAAATAAATGTGTGAATGTATAAGTGATTGAAACGGCTCAGTTATTAAAGGAGGGAAAAAAGGTAAAGGTTCAGATCGGAGAAGAAGGAAGAAGAAGGGTCGGCGGTTTGTTTTTGTTGGCTGTGTTTTTTGTTTCAGAAGCATTCTAAGCAGCAAGTGGGCCTCTACCAGAAATGCCCATAAATAGAAAACGTAATGAAGATTTTAATTATAGAAGTTGGAGGCCCAATATATTGACGTGGAATAATTAGAAGTTGTAGGCCCAAACGTAAAGAAGATTTTAAAGGTTGCCACGTGGCACTATGGTAGAAGTTTCATTATGCTGATGTGGACACCCTCTGGAACCCCAGAATCTCCCTTTTATATGTTATTATCAATAAGATGGCGTAACTAATAATAAAAAAATATTCCAAAAGGTTGCCGAGTAAAAATGGTTGGAGAGCAAATTAAAGGTTTTCACAAGTTTGAGCAACGGTGTCATCGTTGGAGAGAAAGATTTTAAAGGGGCTCTGGAATAAGGGTAGAATGAATGCAAGGTAGTGGCAGTTAAATGTGTGGATGTATGAGTGATTGAAACGGCTTAGTTATTACAGGAGGGAAAGTAAGTAAAGGTTCAGATCGGAGAAGAAGTAAGAAGAAGGGTCGGCGATTTGTTTTTGTTGGTTGTGTGTTTTTGTTTCAGAAGCATTCTAAGCAGCAAGTGGGCCCTAACAGAAATGCTCAGAAATAGAAAACGTAATGAAGATTTTAATTATAGAAGCTAGAGGCCCATATATTGACGTGGCATAATTAGAAGCTGTAGGTCCAAATGTAAAGAAGATTTTAAAGTTTGCCATGTAGCACTACGGTAGAAGTTTCATTATGTTGATGTGGACACCCTCTGGAGCCCCAAAATCTCCATTTTATATGTATAGATTATCATTCATAACAAGCTATTTTCTCTTCTATTCTCGAACCATGGTTTCATTTTTACTCTTTTTCTATCACCAGTCTCTCATCCCTTTCCCTACACAAATCTCCACCTAACATCACCACCAGGTACTAATTCCAAACCCAAACCTAGTTTGCTAGCCAATAATGCGCCCAATACTAGTCTAATGGAGGGTTCATCTTGTCTGTTCCTTTCTTGCTAGCATTTACATATGAATGCATTTGCACAAAAATAAGCCCCACTTATATATTAAATGGTTGGTTTGAAACAGAGCATTGGGTTAAGGTGGCGAACCATCCTTAGAATAAGAATGACCATCTAGATTAGTTAAGGGTGGTATGAAAACATAAGATAGTATTTTCGTTTTACGAAAAATAAAATTCTGTAGAGGCTCTGAGCGAGAAGATTATGTTCAATTAACGTCCAAGAAATTAGAGTTGTGTCAACTTAAACAAGTATTATGCTGGTATTAGTCTGATGTTGTGCCTCCTAACACAAGTTTAAACTCTTCAATCCTAACTATGAATATTTCTCTTTCATTGATCGAGAATGAGAAGCTACAACTAGGTATGATGAGGAGCTACAACTGGATACCAAAAGAGACAAATAATCTTATGTAATTTCTGGTCATAGCAGTTATAAGAACAAATTAAGATAGAGCAGTAGTGCTCATGATATGGGAATATGGATGAATGATGCAGAAATATAGTGTTTACAGAGGTCATATCAATAGTTATATAGGGTCAGTACAAGATCAATGAACCAATTGCCTAGTGATCCGATCCAAACCAAATTTGGATTCATGTGAATTTTTGGCATCTAAAGATCTATGTTATGATATCTTTTAGACCAAAAACATTTTAACTTGTGTATGGTATTGAGTTTTAAGAGAATTTCTCTCAGGAGTAATCAAGGTTTCCATTAATTTTTCTTTTCAATCATTTAATGTGTATGCTTACTTAGATTCTCTTTTGCTTTTCTTTACACGTGTGAGTAATTTATATGTGATTTTGGTCCTAGTATAGATTATGGAAGTCTAGTGATATATTAATGGTGATTAAGCTTAGGTTTTATGTTAAAATTTAAATTGATCATTCAAATCTAGAACTGAAGTAGATTTTCTCTGAAAGGTGTTTAGGTGTTTGATGAAATGATTTAAAGATATTAATTTAAAATTTCTTCCTTAACCAATGAAAGTTGATGATAGGGTGATTAGTGAACCAATTAGACTTTTGTTAATGTTATTCATTAACTAATTTGCAAATGAAAGTTTAGCTAAATTAGGTAATTAGTAAAATGATAAGTGTCAGAAAAGTGAATTACTCAATTCATTGTGATTAATGTTTTGGGATGAGCCTAACTTATCTTTCACCATTGAGTATCATTATTATTTCTTGGTTAATTCTCAGACTGAAAACTCACTGTTATTAGTATTACCTTTGCCTTTTTAATTTTTTTTTAGTTTCAATTCCTATCTTTCAAAGAATAAAAACATATATATTAAAAATATGAAATGAAATTTTTTTTAAAAAGACAAACAAGAAAATGAACAATCTTATTTCTTATTTGGTTAGTTTATTTTAATTTCGTA
Organism: Aurinia saxatilis; assembly: GCA_900406295.1. NCBI lineage: Eukaryota > Viridiplantae > Streptophyta > Magnoliopsida > Brassicales > Brassicaceae > Aurinia > Aurinia saxatilis. The sequence continues at coordinate 6,426 of OVAP01003937.1, forward strand.
CTCGAAAACATATTTTCCGTAGATTGAGTAGATTCCTACAATATATAATGACATAAATCTTATTTCCTTGTGGATTTGACGTTCTTGTTTGGGGGGAAATAGTGCAAGTAACCATTAGGTTTAAGTTTTTATATGAGACTAAGCTTATTTCATTAAAATTTGGCATTCGACCCAAAAAAACAAACAAAAACTTTAGTACTGATTCATTTTTATTGCCTTTGCCTTTTTTCCTTTTACGGTTTATGAGTCGGAGGAGTTAAAAAGGAGAAATTATTTTCGACCAAAAAACGGGAGAAATTAGTGACTGTGTATACATGGTAGACTTGAAAGAGAAAATAAGCAAGAAACAAAGAGAGAGAAGTCAGAGAAAGGCAAGCCAAAGAAGAGAAAACATTTGAGAAGACTAGGAATGGATACTCAACGATAACACCAAGAAGGGTTAGAAAACCAACCTCCACCTCGAGCAATTACGTGGAGTTGGTTTGCAACAAGAGAACCATATACAAGCTCAAGTGGGACATATATATATCCATTAAAGCTTTTGATGAGCCAAGCACTACAGAAGGGAGTCTTGATCTCACCAATACCAAATAATACTTTGGAGATCTAGTCAAGCATGATTGTCATGGAACAGATAAATACATATGATATCGGTGCAAGTTGATGGGAGTGTTGAGAAACTTAAAAAAAAAAAACATAATTGTAGTGGTTGAAGTGTTTGAAGAGATCCTATGCTGAATATTCTGATAAAAACACTACTTTTAACTTGTTTTTATGATGATATGACAAAAAAAATTACAGAAGGTGAAATATTTATCTCTTTTGCATATCATAGCTTTTTATTCTCAATCAAAGAAAGAGATCTAGAGTTGGGAGTGAAGAGCTTGGACTTGTGGTGTAATGCCCGACCGCCCCTGCCGGTGCGGTCTCCATGCTTTTTTCGGTTTATGGGTCCATCCCTATTCGATGGTCGGTACGTTAATTCCGGAAGGCTCGGAAGACTCATTTACTATCTCTGCAATCACCACGAGATCTTTCCCGGTGTTTTGTCCTCACTCACACGGTACCGCAAATCACTTTTCAGTAGATTATCCATCCTTAGATTGCTCCATCTCAAGCACGCTTAACTCTGGAATTTTTTCTCGACAAGTGTCCGAAAAGATAAATGCACTTTGGTGACATAGGTAGCCAAATCAATTCTCTCAAACCTTTCCATATATACCGTAAACCGGATGTTACAATCACCCCCACTCACAGAGTGCAACGTCCTCGTTGCACACCAGGATCGTCACCCCCGACGGTATAAACTCACATGACTCTACATCCATCTGGATTCGGCTCTGATACCAAATTTGGATTTGTATTACTATTAAGTTGGATTACCGTAGAACAGATAGATTACTAAACGTTAGATTGTATATTCCCATAATATTTATTACTCTGATGCATCAAGCGGCCCTTAAATAATATTAATTATAGTAAAGGAAAATCAGGGGAAAGTCTCCTTTGACCATCCTTTGCAATGAATCGGCAGGGGTTGAAGATTCCGGACAGTGAGAGCACCTGAGATTGAAGCGGGTTGATCCAGTAGAGCTTGAAGGTAGGCAGTTAAGTGAGGTGAGAATGAGATAGATACTAATGGAAACGACTAGAATATGTGAATAGCTAACAAAGGAGCAACGACTAGAATATGTGAAAGCAGGTAGGTAAATACTGGGCCAAGATTGCCATCAAACAAGAAAAGGTAAAAAGAGAACCTTTTGGGACAATAATTTCACTTTGATTGTTCAAATTTAATTAAAGTCTAGATCCCAAACAAAAAAAAAAAGAGAAAGATTGTACGCTGAAAGAGCAATGGGAATGCAGAAAAGAGCGACAAAACAGAGGTCGCTTCTCATGGTACACTTTTCTTTACAAAGCTGGTGAAAGCCTCTTCACGGGCCTAGACTCAGCCTGCGTCTTCCATCTCTAGCTGATCGCTGCGGCTGTGAACTCACCGAGCCAGGAGGTCTCTTGCCTGGCGTTGGGATCATCGAGGGGAGCAAACTTCGGCTGCAAGAAAAGACAAAAAAGTTAAGTTCCCAGCAAAAAATGTTGCAAAACAAACAGCACCTGTACAAAAGTATGTATCTAATTACCTGGATTCTAAGACTCTGGCAGTTTTGGCCTGAGTTTTCTTCCCTTTGGAGTTTCCTGAGCTCAGTTTAAGGCTCAAACGTAACAACAAATCAGAATCCGAGCAATCACTTGGTGCACCTTCCTCAGATTCGTTATCTGTAATACGCTGCTGCACTCCGGAGTCTCGTTTCCCACCATTTCTGTTATTTAAAAGATGTTAGAGAGATACATGTAAAAGTTGAAAACGTTAATGTGAGTTACATACCGTGCTTGTTGTTGTGCAGTCTTCGGGTGGTAGAACTCCACGGGAGATATTGGATTCTCATCTTCGTGCTTATCCTTCCAATCCCCTGACTTCAACTCTCTATCCTGTGCATTCGGTGATTTCCTCGGAGAAAAAGATTTCATTAAGTCCTGGAAATCTATGCTGCTTTGTCTTCTTGTTGATGCAGTATCGCTAAAATCCTGCATACCATTCAAAGCCTGCACATATTACATTTTTGCACCAAATGACATATACAATTTTTATACACTCTCGATCTCTAATAAGTATTGTTCCGCAGCATACCTCTGGTCCACTTAGATCCATGGTCTGGGGATTAACTCGAAAGACGGGAGTTTCAAGCGATCTTCTTCTTGATATTCTCTGAGTGTTGACTGGTGCAGGAGTTGATTGTACATCATTACCATTCTCTTTCCTCACTAGAGCCAATTTAAGATTGGCAATCTGAAGTTTACAGAAAACATTAGTGATACGATAACTGCATGCAGGATAACCAAAATTCTGGTTAGTGTACCTGTTCTTTGAGCTCCTTGACCTCTGAGTTGTCTTTGTTCACACGAGCAGCGCCTAGCTCAACACTGCCCACTCGTTCTGCAAACTTGAGAGTGCTGATAGTTTCCCCAACTGTTTCAGCTTCCGGGCTTATGTGGACAAACATCAGAGTTTTCGCGGATCCTCCTAATACAACACAAGTTAATTAAAACCATATGATTTGTTGCAAAAGTATATATGAGTTCAAAATTTTTACCTAGTGAATCCTGCAGCAGCTGCGTGAGCTTGCTATTCCGGTATGGAACGTGAGACGTCTTCTGGGAGAGGGAGGAGATGACATCGCCAAGTGCGGAAAGGGATTTGTTGATATGCTGAGCCTCCTTCAGCCTGTCTCCGGTGACCTCAGACTTATCAACCCTCTCACTTCCGGCGAGGTCGACCAGGTGCATCGAGCCATGGAGGATTGCCCCGGAGGTGAGGTCTCTGCCTTGAACATGAACAGTGACACAGCTGCCACAAGAACTGGGGTAAGTACTACTTCTTTCGTTCATGACTGTAGAATCATGACAGAAAGGAGACACAAACCTGTGAGATCGACTACTTCTTTCATTCATGGCTGTAGAGCTCACTTGACGGTTCGTTTGTCCCACATCCATCAGCTTGATAACGTCATCAGTCGATGACACAGGCACTAGACTTGCTTCCGGGACATTAATTCCATTGCTCGAGTTGTTTCTGATCTCTAATGTAAGCAAAGAGTTAATGATCAAACAAACAAACTCAGAGTTGTTAAAGATGGAAACGCAGTCATTAAAACAATTATAAATGGAAAGGATATCTTCTAGTTTGGCCATCTGTGGCAAGTAGATCTCTGACTTGCTCGTTGTAAATTTCAAGCATCTGGACTGAGATTTCATAGCTGATCGTCTCTTTCCTTTGATCTGATAAAAGAAACAGATCTGCCAGCGCCCTATAGTTCACACCTCGGCTATCCTCAGTCAGTACCTTTGGCCCTGACTATAGTAGGTAATCAGGAAAATTCCAAATTTAGTGTTGTATAAACATGCCATGGTATATTAAATCAAAAGCCATCATCGTCTTACCATGGTGAAAGTTTTCCCGGACCCGGTTTGCCCGTAAGCAAAGATGCAGACATTGTACCCATCAAGAACTGACCGTACCAAAGGCTGCATATCTGAAAACACTTCATCTGAAGTACATAAAATGATTCATTCCCCAATGTTATTCGCAGACTCAAATAAACATTATAGGGAAGTAGAAAGATTAGACTTTTATAACCTTGTGTTGCAGAAGGACCAAAGACCTTGTTGAACATAAATGGTTTCCGTCCTTCTTTACCATACTTTGATGGCACTCGGATCGTGATAGTCCCTTCTTCTATGTTTTCCACGTTACTCGAAGCAGCTTGGTGCCCTGGCAAGAATGGCCTCACCCGACAGTACACCCGTATGTTTCCTAAACATTACCAAGTGTGAGATCTTTACACAGATAAAATAATTTTAAAGGAACGGTCTCACTTCTTCAACATCTTCCAAGTATGTATGACTAACACAAATCAGATTGTTTCTGTTAAGATGATACCTTTTAGGTCCTGCACAATATTGTACAATTTGCGGTTTTCTTCAAGAACTCTTTTGTATCCTGTAGCCGCGTAGGCTAAACCGTTTAAATGCTTTCCTGTGGACAAAACCAAAAACGATTACAGATTTATATTTTCACTGATTGAAAATTGAGGCCCCAACAGACATAGCAAGAACATGATCTGAGTTGATACCTAGGTGAAAGAAATCTTCTTGATACTTAATCTGCAGTAATTGCATTTCCGCTTTTGTAGTGCTTAAAGCTTGTTTCAACTCCTGTGGTCAATAAAAGAAGTTAAAATTCCTTCTAACTTGTAACTGATATATACTGAGAGTGGAAGATAGCAAAGGCAACCATTTTCCTAACTTGGTATTAGATCCTCCAACACCATAAAGTTTCAGCACAATTAATGGAACGTACCTGGATGTGTTTTTCTTGTTTCAGAGTAATTTCATTCTCCTCACAGCGTTCAGCATTTTTCATCTGAAACTTTTCTGCTACGAGCTGTGACGGACTGGTTTCTTCTGCTTCCTCATGTTGTCTTATGTCACACAGCTGAGACCTTTCCACTGTCTCGCAGGACGAATCATCCTCTGGAAGAGGCTTTGAACTTGATTTCATCTGGAAAAAATTGAAAATCAGTTATATAGCATCAATGAAGGAGTCTGCTTCAGTCCAAAGAAAATGACATCATAAATAAGTGGCCTCACCATTTCATTGTGGATTGATAAGCGCTGCTGGACTTCTTCCATGACTTTGTTCAACACAGACTCCACAACCTGAGCAGATTCAGATTCATGTCGGAAAAAGAAATCAGTGAGTTTGCTATCAGTCTTGCTAGCCATTCCTTAATATGTAGCAACTAATTTCAAATAAGAAGCTTAGATAGATCAATGCCAAGAAGAAAAGCTAGCTTAGTTCTTACATAGGGAATATCTTCATGCTTTCTGTCTGCAATAAATGAGCGGATAAGGGCGTTGACAGATCTCGAATCTCCCTGCAAAGTAAGAAGAAGAAAAAAATTTAATTAACAACCAGAAGCAATATGCCATAGAAACAAACATAAAAAGAGATACTTTGTAACCTACTTTTTCAGCAAGATCTTGCCCAACATCAGACGACTGGGTTCTTGAGATGGAACTCATGAACGGCTCTGAATTCTTTCTGGCAAATGGTTTCCTTGATCCAAAATTATTCTTCAAGTTGACCCCATACCTCCACGGACCAATTTCACCCTTGAGCTTCCAGTCGCTGTAAGATTTAAGGGCAAGAATGCTGTTCACGATCCTTATAGAGTTGCCTCCCTGGAAAACACACACATGTTCATCAAGTTAATGAAAAGCCACACGACTGTGTATCTTGTTAAGTCTGTCTTACCTTCTCCATGTCTGAAGCTTCAAATGATGGCAAACCCATCTCCGCTATGCCCACTAGAACGTTCCTGATATTCTCAAAGTACTGGAAAGCAGAGAGAGCAGCCCCATCCGCAACGTCATCCGGCGCTTCAACAACCTAGAATTATTAACAACAAGGTGTTAATCTAGGGTTTCACTGTAAAGTAAAAAGAGTAAAACCCTAACCTTTGAAACAGAGCCGGGATTAACTTTGTTAAGAACATTGCAAAGCACGATCCCACTTCGAAGTCCAAGCCTAAACTCTTCCTCAGAAGGTTCAGCCGGAAAATCTCTCCCACCGGAAACTCCCACCATTTCCCTAAGCCACCTGGCAGCTTCATATCTCCTCAAAGCTTTACAATATTTAGTGTAAATTAATTTCCGTCAGCTTTTCAGATCAACAAATAAACCAATCCACCATGCCTAGTCTAAGACAGATGATGATATAAAAAAAAACAAATCAAAGGTAGATTCATCGTTTATGTCGAAATTGTAAATCTGTGGTTCTCCAGAAAAGATATCTGATCTAAGGAAACAGGAAAGCAAATCTAAGAGATAAATAAAAGAAAAGAAAAGAGAGACTCACAAGATTCGTCAAGTCTGCGGGATGAAACGGAGCCGACGTCGGGTGGTGATCGGGTAAGGTGCTGATGAAGAACATCTTCCACAATGGCTACTACAGAAAAAGCATCCATCTCCCAGATTCAAAGCAAAGGCTCAAAACGAAAGGAGAAGAGAGAATCTATTGTGTGAGAGGAAGATGGAGAGAGATTTGCGGTTTTATATAAAAGACTCTTTTCAAAATGGAACTTTCCCTCACTTTCTTTGTCTCTCTCTGATGATGATAAAATAAAAATCTAAGGAGAGGCCACAAACGCTCCGAACCTGCCTCCTAACGTCTTTTGCTTCGTTTCCTTATTCCCTATATTATTATTTTTCATTGTTTTCCTATATGCAAATTTCCTTACCTGTATAGAGAACACTATTCCCATTTACGCCTTTATATATTATAAAAATGAAATACTAACCACAGAAAAAAAAAAATTGTAATTATCATTTTGGTATTTACATTCTATGGTAATACCAAAAATTATAAAAATGGTATTGTAAGATAAGGATAAGGTATTTAGACTGTTCACTGTACAAGACTCATTTCTAAATTACTAATCATTTGAAATGTTTTCCACCGTTCAAAGAATAAACGTGGATTTCTATCTTTTTAAAAAAGATTTCATTTCCTTTTTCTAGCTCTTATAAGAATATTTGTTTTCTTTTTTCTTCTTTACTTTTCACATCAACCTCGATATTATCAAATAAAAGTATTTTTACAGTTCCAAACATTTAAGTATCCCAGTGTTCATCTATCGGTCAAGTGTTAAAAACGTGTAGGACGCCTAGCATGTGTAGAACGTGTACCCACAATATTCTCATATTCTTTTTTATATTCTACTCATCTAATTTATCAAATCAATTTAGTCATAACCGTTGTATTGTTACACATATGATGTCATCAAATGGTAATTTTTTCAAAATTTTTACAAAATATAATTTAATACATTATACTTATAATTAGTCACTAATAATACATTTATTCTTGTATATAAAGAAATACATGTGTATATCACAAATATTTATATCCATATATCAATATATAAGTTGGTATGATTTAGAGATTTTAGAAATTTAGCTTATTTTATAATAATTTTATTCTTTTGAAAAGATAAGAACTATGTGGACCGTGGTTTGTGTTAGAGAGTCACTATTTGGATTCAAATATAGTTTAATGCATATTGTTAAAAGAGAAAAAAATTGTGTGGATTTTTGTTAATTTTTTTTTTATATAAAAATGCAAATTAAAGTGTAATGACTTTAGTCTAATGGTATGTGGTATGTTCAGTGAGTCAGAACATGCACCATCACAATCGGGATCGAGTTCCACTGCCACCATCATGTAGGAATAGATAGGATAATGAACTGACTAGTTGTGATCGAATATTTAAAAAAAAAAAATGCAATGTAAAGTTTACACTTTACATGTATATGACTTATATGACTTCATAGTTACATGTTTTGGAAAAATAGTTTTAGACAAATCTGATAAATCATAAACTTTAATTGTTGAAACATTTTTTTAAAAACGCAATAAGAATCAAATCAAATGAGTAAGTAGCCGGAAAAGAAATAGCTCAATAATGATTTTTAGTTGATGTGGCACCTCTGGAAGGCTCGACACTTATGTGTTTCCGAATCCAAGCGAGTTGATGCTCACTACACCCTTTCCTGCGCTCGTGATGAAGTGGATCAGTGGCCTACTCTTTCTAAACCTGAGGACGACAGAAGAACAAATATATCTCCGCAGTCCTCTGTCCCTCAATCGTGTACAGCTCCAAGCCTTCCCTAGGTCAAATGCAGCATAGCCAAATCATGGATTTCCGCTGTCTAAAATTGTGGGGCATCATGGATTGTGCGGAATTATCTTAGTGTGTCTCTTCATCACAGTAGGAGATCGTTCTCCTTCATTTCCACATATATAGAAGCTGAGTTATTAAGTTCCAGTGGGCGGCTGTAAGACCAATATTTGTAAAATACTATGGAATTAACAATTTAACCAAGCAAGTACACAACGTTAAGGAAATAGATAAGATCTAAGAATGGAGGCGAGATATGATCTCTTTCCTTAACTCAAAGAATCTCCCGTAGTGTGACAGGTTTTTTATAGATTCATGAGTCCCATGATACAATCATAGGAAACCATATCCCAACACTTAATCATGGTTCTAACGAACATAGTAATCTACTATACTCTCGAAATACATAAAGAAATACCTTAAGAGGTAAGAGATTGCTAGAGAGAGTTTTTATTTGCTGTGTGAAAGAGAATTTTTTTATCTCCCCCTTAAAGCATATGATGCATCTATTTATAGTGAGTAGAAAGTAACCTCAAGAGGTAAGAGTTTTGATAAGTTCAAAAGTCCAAAATGTTTTTTGTCTTTAACACATCATTAGTGCAGACTTTAACACACCACCATTAGTGCTCAAAAGTCAAAAACGTTTTTGTCTTTAACACATCATTAGTGCAGACTTTAACACACCACCATTAGTGCTCAAAAGTCAAAAACGTTTTTGTCTTTAACACATTAGTAGTTGAGACTTTAACACACCACCATTAGTGTGTATTAGTATAAGACGAATTGTGGCATTGTCTATTGGTCAAAAAGATAAGTCCATTCAGACATATATAGCCCACGAGGCC
>OVAP01003939.1:0-15564 GCA_900406295.1 Aurinia saxatilis
CTAAATTAAAGCTAGGATAATGGTTTTGATTTTAACTAACTAAAGCAGACAGTATGTAATTTTAAGGGGTTTAAATCTATTAAAAAGCTGCTAGGGTACTGGGAAGTTCAGTTAAGATGAATAGCCTACGGCTGGAAATCGATCAGTGTCGATCGACACTATGATGGTGTCGATCGACACCTTTCGGGTAGAAAGACATGTTTCAATTAATTCTCAAACGTGAAATCATGCAAGTCTATTGTCCAACTCTCATTGTGGCATCGTAGATATGCATCTAGACTACTCAGTTCTCACTGTGATAACCTATATTAGCTAAGTTCAAGCAACCTAATCTCTTAGTGAAACTATGAACCTAAACTAGCATGAACATCAATTTCAATTGTTCAACTAGCAAGTTATGATCAAGTCTCCATGAGAAACGACCTACTAGCTCTCTTAAGGTTAATTCTAGGGATTTATCAACACTCTCATGTATGATAAATCACCCTAAATCAATTGTTTAAGATGGCTAACCCTAAACAATGCATTAAGAACACCCTAAAGAAGAATTCATCTAAGAGACATGTAATTATGATGAAACCATAGCTAAAACATCCTAACCTACTGAACCCTAAGCCTAACAAGTGAATTACTCAGACATGGCTAAGGAATTCATCAAGCAAATCAATAGAAAGCAATAAATTCAATAAGAAATGTTTAAGAAATCTTCTCCCAAAACTCTCTCAAAGTAAAAATAAAGCATAAGCCTAAATAACGGCTGTAGAAAAATATTTATAAGGTCATAGACGAATTTTAGGTTTAGAGAATTAACATAAAAGATTTAGGAAAAATCTTGATCTTGAGATTTGGGAAATTTCCTTTTCTGCTGGTCAGAATGACATGTCTTCACTTAAACCGTCCTATCTCTTCAACCAATAATCAGAATGAGTTAGAACCACCGCCAAAGTGAATCTAACTCTATTTCCTATATCGTGTCAAAAATTTAGATTAAAATTCCTTCGGAAAGACCTTCGTGTGACATGATCTTTAAGGAACTTCGGACTGTTTCTGCATTGTCATTCCATTTATTTGTTTCCTTTGCTCAATAATTTCTCCATAATTCACCAAAAGCCTCAAATTCGTCCATGTACCTAAAAGGACTCATTTGGACTCTAATAATAATATATAGACTCGATAAAATAAATAAATATATGTTTTATTAGTGTAAAAACCGGTAAAAACTAGGATATATCAAGTATCTCCTTTGTTTTACTGGAGTTCAGAGGAATAAAAATAATTAGTCTATACGTCATGGTTGCAGTTAAAGATTTTGGAACTCATATCAGTTCTTCAGCCTACGCCACCCCTTGTATTTGAAGTCCATGGGTAGATAGAGGTCTACATATTACTTCCCCTACGATGTTTCCACGTCTGTGGCCTCTAACGACTGAACCAGATCCTCCTCCGCAACAACCTGAGGCTTGAATTCCTGGCCACGCAACAATCCCCGACCTCCTTCATATCCGTGAACGCAAAATCTCATATATTAAATATGTATATATGACAATAATGCGTCTACAACTGCCCCCGATGCTCGTATGAGCATTGTCGTTGTCAATGCGGTGAATCTTCTGCTGACAATTGATATGAGCTACAGCAGTCTTGCAAACCTAAGATTTTGTGGAGCTCATATCTATTGCCCACAGAAGATTTACCGCATCGACACAGCAACGCTCATATTAGTATTTTGGGCAGTGTATATGAGGTCCATAATCTTTAATTTGCATATGCTCCAAGGATCTCTTCCTTTTCCCTTTCTTTCACTGTTAGTCTGATTTTGTGTTTTCGACCCACCCTCCTGTATGCTGTCTATTCTTTAGGATTATGACCTTACCTAATTTAAATAGGCATTTCTTATATATGAGATCCATACCAGCCGCGTTATCCTTTATTGCTATTTTTATGATATCTCGCTTCAATCTTGTATCACGTCGAGAATTAATAAACCCATTCAGTTATCAGCCGGAAAAGATTTTGAATACATATGTATATTGGCATATAAATAATGGTTAGGCTGAGAGCGCGTCGTGTTTACTTATCTTCCGCGTTAACTTAACCAGAGATGTTGAGAAGGTCCTTAACAATTAATGTTACAATGTATGTATACGTAATTCGCAATTGTATGTGTAGCTAATCTGCCAATCTGCATCCGAACTGTTTGATTAGACAAAATTGTACCATCGCTGCTTTTTAATAAACTATAAATTCATATTAATTACCTTTCGGGAAAGGTATGGAGTGTAAAATCAGAGCGGTAGCGGAGGGGATGGTTCAACCTTTAAGGATTTATGATTTTGCAAGGTGACTTGGTAAATTAATAAATTTTCAATGTCCCAACATTAATAATGATAGAGGTTTTAATGTATAGTCATGAAAATGCTTTTAAATCCAACATGTATGAGTTGACAACAACACAACACCGTTTCACTGCTTTGGATTTTTTCTTATTGGACGTTGAACATATTTTTTCTTAATTGAAAACTTTAAGAGAAAGATGTCAAATGATGGAAAATACAGGAAAGGTAAATGAGATTTCTAGCGCGGGTGACTCCTCGGTTTTCGTAACGTTTTTCAACGAGAAAGAAACGTGGTATGTTTAGTGAGATCCGAGGCAGAGTAAACGATGGAGTAGAAGATTCGTGCAACAAAAGTCAACGAAGACTCCACCCAGACTTTAACACGAGTCTAACAGCAGTTGCGCACCACATAACGACCACATAATGTTTTTTTTTTTTGTATATGAAACCACCACCTAACGACCACATAATGTTACAATGTATATATACATAATACGCAATTGTATGTGTAGCAAATCTGCCAATCTGCATCCGAACTGTTCGATTTGACAAAACTCTACCTTCCCCGCTTTTTATGAAACTAAAAGTTCAAATTAATTACCTTTCGGGAAAGGTAAGGAGGGTAAAAATCAGAGTGGTAGCGGAGGGTATAACTAATTTTTGAACAGTTTTAGTAATATACTATAACAACATTTTATATAAAAAAATTGGCCGCTAAAATAGATATTCTAAAAAAGGCCGCAAGCTCGGGCTTGGTCTTCTTGGGTTCATGACCACCCACCACCATCTTATTCCAAATTTTTCTTCTTTCTAATAAATATACCTTGGTATTAGTTACGAAAGAATTGTTACTAACATTCATAATTAAACATCATCCGATTTCTTAGCTAAACTACTTACATCATCGTTCCTATCCTCCTTACCTTATCTCATTTTTTTTGTTAGGTACACATGGTGAATGACTTTATTTCCTTTGGTAAATATTTAATTCAGTTTTAAAAAATGACATTGATATTTACCAATTTAGGCTGTTTAAATGTTAATAACCAAACATACATATTAAACATCATCCTATACTAAAACAACTAATCAAAGGTATTAATGGATATTGATTTAGTACAGATTTTGAAATAACTAATCAAAGCAGGAAGAAGAAACGTCTCATAACTGATATATCTCGTATTTTACCGATTTTTATCATTATAAACTTATAATTATTTATGTTTTAGAGTCTATATATTATTATTACAGTCTAAGTGAGTCATTTTAGGTGCATGGATGAGGTTTTGGAGCTTGGGAAGGATCTAGAAGAATTATGGAGCAAAATGAAGCTTGAGGAGACAAATTAAAGAAACAAAGAAAAATGGCAAGAAACAGAGGAGGTGTCGATGGACACCACCTTGGTGTCGATCGACACCATGCGGAGAAAATACAATATTTCCTTAAATCTCGGGGTGAATATTTTTCCTAAATTTTTATGTTAATTCCCTTGACCTAAAATCCGTCCTAGACACTATAAATACTTCTCTATAGCCATTGTTTAGGCTTATGCTTTATTTTATCATTGAGAGTTTTTGTAAGGGAGAATTCTTAGACCCTTTTTGGCTATCTTATTGCATGTTCTTTTCAATTGATTGCTTGATGTTTTGCATAGCTATGTCTGAGTAGATCTTATGTTAGGCTTAGGGTTCCTAGGATTTAGATGAAGAATTAATAGCCATATGGTAGATTTAGGTTGAATCTTTAATTCTTCCTCTAGATTAAGATTAATGCTAGCTCTTGATTGATCACCTAGAGTCTAGATCATAGGTAGTTATTATACATGGAAGTGTTAGTAATTGCNCTGGAGGTGTTACTAATTGCTGGAAAAAATCTTAGTAGGAGTAGATTATCTATTCACAAAGGAATTTGGCTTAGATAATCTATGAACAATTGAACCTAGGTTTAATGCATGATTAATCCCTTAGAACTCACAAAGGAATTTGGTTTTCTAGGTTTTAATCATAGATTACACACTCAATGGAAGTTGGTATGTATTACATTAGGTTTTCATGTTCAAGAATTAAGTTAGTATTTGAATTTCCCGTGCGGTGTCGATCATCACCAGTAAGGTGTCGATCGACACTCGACGCGTCTGGTTGCTGTTTTGAGTCTAAATCTGAAGTCCCAAAAGCCTAGCCTTGCCTTTAATTGTTTAAAACCCCCAAATCTGTTAGTAATTGATAATTAGTAGTTTAAAACCCCTGTCCTAGAATATATTTAGAGTTATTAAATTAGTTTGCAATTTATTTGTCTTTGTGGATTCGATCCCTAAGTACTACATCGCTCTAGTTGTGCTCTTGCGGTTAAATACAAAGGGTAAACTTTTGTGTATCAAGTTTTGGCGCCGTTGCTGGGATCCCTGATGAGCCCTAGGCAAGGCGAAACTAGTCGATTGTGATCCGATGGGGAAGAGGCTGACTCGGTAAGCAGAGGTGTGTATCGAGTACCGCACGGACCTCATGGAGTGAGCCCGTGACACTCCGCTACCGCTCTGATTTTTACCGTCCTTACCGTTCCCGAAAGGTAATTAATTTGAACTTTTAGTTTCATAAAAAACGGGGAAGGTAGAGTTTTGTCAAATCAAACAGTTTGGATGCAGATTGGCAGATCAGCTACACATACAATGCGTATTACGTATATAGACATTGTAACATTATGTGGTCATTAGGTGGTCGTTTCATATACAAAAAAAAAACAACATTATGTTGTCGTTATGTGGTGCGCAACGGTTGTTAGACTAGAGCTAAAGTCTGGGTGGAGTCTTCATTGACTTTTGTTGCACGAATCATCTACTCCACCATTTACTCTGCCTCGGCTCTCACTAAACATACCACGTTTCTTTCTCGTTGAAAAACGTTACGAGAACCGAGGAGTCACCCGTGCTAGGAATCTCATTTACCTTTCCTGTATTTTCCATCATTTCACATCGGTCTTTTAAATTTTCAATCAAGAAAAATTTTGTTTTACGTCCAATAAGAAAAATCCAAAGCAGTCAAAGGGTGTTTGTGTTGTCAACTCGTACAGTTCGAATTTAAAAGCATTTTCATGACTATATAGTAAAACCTCTATCTCTGTTAATGTTGGGACATTGAAAAATTATTAATTTACCAAGTGTCCTTGCAAAATCTTAAATCCGGAAAGGCCGATCCATCCCCTCCGCTACCGCTCTGATTTTACACTCCATACCTTTCCCGAAAAGTAATTAATTTGAATTTATAGTTTCTTAAAAAGCAGCGAACAGTTTCGTCTAATCGAACAGTTCGGATGCATATTGGTAGATTAGCTACACATACAATTGGGAATTACCTATATATACGACGCGCTCAGCCTAGCCTTTATATTTATGCCAATATGCATATGTATTTAAAATCTTTTCCGGCCGATAACTGAATGTGTTTATTAATTCTCGACGTGCAACAAGATTGAAGCGAGATATCATAGAAATAGCAATAAAGAATATATAAGAAATGCCTCTTTAAATTAGGTGAGGTCATAATCCTAAAGAATAGACAGCATACAGGAGGGTAGGTCGAAAACATAGAATCAGACTAATAGTGAAAGAAAGGGAAAAGGAAGCGATCCTTGGATCTCATATCAACTGCCCAAAATACTAATATGACTGTTGCCGTGTCGATACGGTAAATCTTCTGCGGGCAATAGATATGAGCTCCACACAATCTTAGGTTTGCAAGACTGGTGTAGCTCATATCACTTGTCCGCAGAAGATTTACCGCATTGACAATGACAAAACTCATACGAGCATCGTGGGCAGTTGATATGAGTTCCACAATCTTTACTTTGCACGTGCTCCGATGAACTCCGTTGTAAATTGTGGACGCATTACTGCCATATATACATATTTAAAATATGAGATTTCGCGTTCACGGATATGAAGGAGGTCGGGCTTTGTTGCGTGGCCAAGAATTCAAGCCTATGGTTGTTGCGGAGGAGGATCTGGTTCAGTTTTTAGAGGCCACAGCCATGGAAACATCACATGGGAAGTAATCTGTAGACCTCTATCTACCCACGGACTTCAGATACAAGGGGTGGCGTAGGTTGAAGAACTGATATGAGTTCCAAAATCTTTAACTGCAACCATGACGTATAGACTAACTATTTTTATTCCTCTGAACTCCGGTAAAACAAAGGAGATACTCCGTAGACCTACATAGCATCTGTGGCGGGCACACTGCTTTTAGGTATAAAAATATGTAAAAACCGAGTAACAGTTGAAATCGAAAACTGGAACAGTGAACGAAAGCGAAATTGAAGATAACAGATAGTAGAAATTTTGTTGTACAGTATATGACTTTACTTCTCTGGGTAAGGCATTGCATAAGAGATGTCCATCGGGCATTATATATATAGCGCCTCAGAAATAATATTTGCATCGGTTTGCGTAGTTATTGTAAGTATAGTCACCATGACTCTGCATTCTCGGTCGCCTAGGAAATGACAATTCGCTAAACGCAAATATTTTTTTTGACTAAAGAACAATCTCAAAAGACTAAGTATGACTTCTGAGTAGAAAATACTATTTTGAAAATAGTAATAGTACACATTAAAGTGAAAAAAAAGAAAAAAAAATGAATTTCTTCTTAATACTATTGCATTCTCCGTCGCCTTGGAAATGACATTTCGCTAAACGCAAATATTACTTTTTTTAACTAAAGAACAATCTCGAATAACTAAGTATGACTTTTGAGTACAGAATATACATTAAAATTTTGTTAAAAAAAGAGTATTTCTTTTCGATAATACTACTGCACACAGAGATGTTTGAATAATCTAACAGACCTTCCATTATTTGAGAGTTGCAATTGCATTATTTCAGAAGTAAAAAGAGTACAACCATCTGGGAAATCCCGATAGCCATGGAGCACTTCGGTTTGGTGTTGAAAGGCTGGAACAGAGATTCAAAGATCATATAAGTTTATGTTTTAACAAACATATGAATTATCATTTGTGTTTTATTGTATAGTTTTGGAATTTTGTTTGTTTTGAAGCGGATCGGATCCGAACGGATCGATAATAACAATTGAATGTAATGAAGTTGTGATTAATTAATAATGTAGTAATATTCGACAGTGTATATATTGTGTCGTAATGGTTATAATGCTTACATTAAAGCACCGGATGCAAGGCTTCCATACCCAGTCGGTAGAGTAGTGAAGAGGTGAAATAAATGTGTCCTACGTGTATTTTGTTCGAAAAATCCACCAATTTTTAACAGGGGATAACCCTGCCTCGGCTCACACTAAACATGACACGTTTCAGCTGAACCCTAGCTGCACTCCGGCTAGATTCATGAAGTTTTAACTTGGGACAGTTACATAACCCTGCCTCGGCTCACACTAAACATGAAGAGTTGTTTTGTCTATTTTTGATCGTTCTATAACATTGGTTTTGTCTATTTTAACTATCTTTATTTGGATCAAACATTTTTAGTGCTTGATTTACAATAACCCTGTTTTAGGGCAATTCATTATTCTAGATAGTTTTTTTTTTTTTTTAGTTTGCTTTGTTGTTCTGTGTTTTCCAGCTTGTTTGGATCCTCGTTTATAGACTTTGTCCGGGGACGTTCCTGTGTCCTCCGGCTTTTGGACTTTGGGGCCATTTTTGTGAGCCTCCAGCCTTTGCCCTCGTACTTTGTTGTTTAGGGCATGCCTAATAAAAAAATTAGACAATATATATATATATATATATATATATGTATGTATCCACAACCCAATAAAAAGCAGAGAAAGTACGATTTTAAAAAGACTATTAAGCCCTGCTTGAACTTTGCGCTGTTATTGAGTGTCGTTCTTTGGTGAGCAACTGGTGTTAGAATTTTGTTGAAGTCCGGGTAGAATCTTTGTTGACTTCTGTTGCACGAATCCACTACTCCACCGCACGGGCATGGTAGAGTGTGCATTTTGTTTGTTATTGATAGTTGCTGGAGAGTTTTATGATTTTCTAATATAGATATATTTTATTTCATATCGGTTCGGTTGTTGTCCATTATTCTCAGTCATTTATGTTATATTTATCTTAGCTTATACAATATGTCTTATGATGATATAATAATTATGGTAATTAAATGGCTTTTTAAATTTTTTAAATATTGAACTCAACCGTTTGCTGTCGTAACTAACTCGACGGTTTTTTTTCCTGGAGGTTGGTATGTGAAAGGATGCGTTATCCCCACTACTCAGTGTCTTTATCGCTTCTACATAAGTTTTTAAACATCATTTTTTTTTTGTAACATCTCATTTCTCACTTTCCCCAGTGAAATCATGATGAGAAGTACATTGCTTTCACAGTTGAATCAATGGAGAGAGGACACTGTGATTAGGGCTAAGATCGTAAGGAAATGGATGACTCAAACCCCAGAGGAACAAAACGAGTTACAAGTGATTCTCGCCGATAAGTTGGTAAGTTATAATGTATATCCCTATATTGCTAGGATTTATGCGAAGTCGGTGTTTTTGCAATCTCTTGATCATTTATATCTTTTTGTCGTACAGATATATGATTCAAGCAATCGTTGGTCATCAGTTGTTTGAATATTTTGACCCCGTTTTGGTAGAAGATGACAGGAAAGTAATTGAAAGTTTGCATGATTTTACACTTACGAATTTATATACACCTAGGTGACTTCGTGTTGGATGGTCATCCTAAATTCACGATGTGTGAGTTTGATTCTGAGGATCTATTTGAGGTTGAGTCTGTTCAATACCTGTAAGTACCCTTATGTATTTGTTGACTGACTTGATAGTTATTTTGTTCATTTTTTACAGAAATAAGTTCTGGAATTTCATTAAAGATGTTAAGGATGGATACAAGGAAGGAAAAAGTTGGGCTACTGGGTTCGTTTACCCTCCAGGGTTCGATCCAAACATATTTACGATAATAAATCAGCCATTCCTGTCTCAAATCACTCGACGAACGTGCTATTTGGAAGAGAATGAACTATCTATTGCTTTCTATTTTTTTGCGTGCAATACTTTCACTACTTTGTTAAATAACTTTGCTCTATGACTCAATTCAGAAGTAAGAATATTGCTTAATATTTTCATGCGGGTGTGTGTCATAAACTATATACAATGGTTAACCAATCTATATTTTCATGGAATTTTCTTTATAGACATTTTTCTTCTTTAAATATCATATTTCCTTTGTTAAAAATCATAATTCTGTTATTACAATTGCAAGGCACGTATAGTTTTTAGAAGCCGTAAAATGCTAGGTCAAACCTAATAATGGCGCAAATAAGGTGTGATGAGCGGTGTCAATTAGCTTTAGTGAATTAGTTTATAATAGACGAATATACAATACTATAAATTTGAAACAAAGAGTCTGCGTTATACAAATTCAACAGTTATATCTCTAGATGAAAAATATTAACTAATGCATCCTACATTTAACATACATGCTCTAGTTGACGTCATTGGGTTCAAGTGTCTCTGCGTTTCTGTAAATTCAGTATATTACCAAAGATGGAAGTATGGAACCAATCAACACGGGCAAAACTATACGATTTCTTAAAACCTTTAAACCTTTTCCATTTAACAAAAAACATTTTACATATAATTATATCACTAGATTAGGTTATAATACAATGAAATACTTTTAAGATATTTGTATGAGAATCTCTGGGAAGGATATGCTTGCCGTTTTGCTTTCTGCAGGTTCCCTGTCAGGTGCACTCGCCATCAGTTTATTTGTCCCGGTTCATTTCATATTTTCTTATTTAATAACTTTGAGTGCGATATAATCCGGAGGCAGATTCAGTATGTATGTCGGACTTTTGAGTTCAAAATATACATTAAAAATTTTGTGAAAAAATAATAATATGAAATACATTTCTTTTTTATATTACTGTTGCGGAACTAGAGAATGAGCGTTGTGTGCGTTGTGCCCATTTGGAGTTATTCGAGTACTAATCAACAAATTTCAATCTTATTTTTATATATATTTGATCTGCCTTCTTAATTAAGTAAATAACAAATACTAATGTCTAAGCTGCCCCATATACGTCACACGGAAGCTAGTAATACTACGTTAAACCATGCGAGAACTTATGGGACGATTAAGCTTAGGTATATGCAACAGCTGCATCTTAATAACCGTTTGTGCCCTCGAGGCAGACCTTACGGAGAGCTCGTTGTTTTCCATATCTCTTGATGTACAAACCCCAAAGATAATATACCCCGTTGTCTACGAGTTTGAGAGTCTCATGACTATAGGATAATGACACCATGTAAAATGTAATTCTCATCATCTGTCTTCAAAATTGTTAGACGTTCATAGCAGGGTTAAAACCTCTTTGGAGATGTGCCGGGAAAGTGCCCAAAGAAGGAATGATGTGGCTGTTGGACACGAGTGTCCTGGATTGTCCAGTTTGCCGTCACGCACTTACCGCCCCAATCTACCCGGTTCTTTTTTTTAACGCGCTGCATATTCTTTCTGGTTTATGTTATTGCATTTGCTATGTCTCTACTCTCTGTTATTGTATAAGAACTAATTACGTGGTCAATTTGCTTCTCAGTGTGAGAATTAACATGTTGCCTGCTCTTCTTGCTGCACTGAACGATGGAACGTATGCTGCGCATGCGAGCAGACATAACCCAAATAAAGCGTAGACGCGAAATAGACTGACACTCCTACACACAAAGCGACAAATTCACCTTGCAAAATAATAAATCCTGAACAGCTGAACCATCCCCTCGTCTACCGCTCTAATTTGACCCTCGTTACTTTATCTGAAAGGTAATTAATTTGAACTTTTAGTTTCATAAATAGCGAGGAAGGTAGAGTTTTGTCAAATCGAACAGCTCAATTGCGTATAATTTCGTATTAGGTATAATGTAATATACATTGTAACATTAATTGTTACAGACCTTCTCTAATCCTCTGGCTAAGTTACTGCCGATGATACGCAAACACGCGCGGTCTAAGCCTAACTATCCTATTCAAAAAATATATGTAGAGCTCGAATTTCGCAATTATAACCTTTCATTTACAATCTTTTCGGTAAAAAAACTGAATGTATTTTTTTATTCTCTATGTGATACAAGATTGAAGCGAGATACCATACAAACAGCAATAAATGATAACACGGTTCGGTAGAGCTCATATATAATACTTAGAATAGACAGCATACAGGTGGGTGGGTAGAAAACACAGAATAAGACTAATAGT
This sequence comes from Aurinia saxatilis, assembly GCA_900406295.1. Lineage (NCBI taxonomy): Eukaryota > Viridiplantae > Streptophyta > Magnoliopsida > Brassicales > Brassicaceae > Aurinia > Aurinia saxatilis. The sequence continues at coordinate 11,565 of OVAP01003939.1, forward strand.
GAACGCAAGGGAAAAGGAAGCGATCCTTGGAGCATATGAAAATTAAAGATTATGGAGCTCAGATAAACGGCCCAAAATACTAATATGAGCATTGTTGTGTTGATGTTGTAAACCTTTTGCGGGCCAGATATGAGCTCCACACAGTCTTAGGTTTGCAAGACTGATGTAGCTCATATCAGTTGTCCGCAAAAGATTTACCGCATTGACAACAGCAAAGCTCATACGAGCATCGTGGGCAGTTGATATGAATTCGACAATCTTTACTCTACACGTGCTCCGACGAACTTCGTTGTAAATCTAATATACGAGATTTTGCGTGAACGGATATGAAGGAGGAAGCTAGGATGTTGCATGGCCAGGAATTCAAACCTCTGGTTGGGTCGGAGGAGGATCTGGTTCAGCCATTAGGGGTCGTACTCATGGAAACATCGTAGGGGAACGGTTCTGTACACCTCTATCTTCCAATGGATTTCAGATACACGTGGTGGCGGCGTAGGCTGAAGACTTGATATGAGTTCCAGAATCTTTAATTGCAACCATGACGAATAGACTAATTATTTTTATTCCTCTATCTGGAAAACAGAGAAGATACTCCGTAGATCTACACGTCATATGTAGCGGGCACACTGCGTTTAACTATAAGAATATGCAAAAACTAAGTCACGGTTGAAATCTAAAACTAGAAAATGAACGAAAGCATTCGTGATGATATTGATATGCGATGTCCTTCGGGGATTATATATAGAGCCTAAGAAATAATATTTACATCGGCTGCGTAGTTATTATAAGTATAGTCATCATGCCTTTGCGTTCTATGTCGCCTAAGAAATGACAATTCGCTATACGCAAATACTTTTCTGACTTAAGAACAATCTCTGTCTTACGTGTATCCAACTTCCTCTGCCACGGCCCATCTGTCCTTTTTCTGGAATGCCGCACGGACATGGTGGAGTGTAAGTTATAGTATTTGTTATTGATAGTTCATAGAGCTTTTCATGATTTTCTAATATATATATATATTTTATTTCAGAAATATATATATATATATATACAAAAACCAATAAAAAACAAAACATTGGGAAACTTACGTCACTTCAAAGATATAAGAGGATTGTCATTTCGAGATCATTCTCAGGTCAAAAAATATTTACTCTTCAGAGAATTGTCATTTCCTAGGCAGACTGACACTTCCAGAGTCAAAATAACTCAAAATAAACTACCTCAACGGAGACTCCAGACTAGGGTTAAACCCTAGTGCAGACTAGATCACACTGTTGCGGAACTAGAGAATGAGCGCGGCTGCATGCGTTGCGCCCATCTTGAGTTATTCGAGATAATCAGCAAATTTAATCTGCCTTCTTAATTAAGTAAAGAACGAATAGTCATGTGTCAACTGATCCATATACGTCACAGGAAAGTTAATAAAACTACGTAAAAGGAGCCAGACAATTAATCTTAGGTATATAAAACTGCTGCATCATTTTAACCATTTGTGCCCTCTAAGCAGACTTTATTTAGACATAAACACCATAATTAAACAGGGGTAACTCTGCCTCGGCTCACACTCAACATGACACGTTTCAGCTGAACTCTGGCTGCACTCCGGCTAGGTTCCAGTTAGATTCCGGCAAGGCTCCAGCTAGACTCCGGCTTGATTCATGAAGTTTTAACTTGGTACAATTACATATCAGATCAAAACATGTATATATATGCTATTCAAGTTGTTTTGTCTATTTTGATCGTTCTATAACATTAGTTCTGTCAATTTATACTAACTTTATTTGGATATCTATCATTTTTAGTTTGCTTTGTTGTTCTGTGTTCTGTGATAAAATAACGAGGTTATGAAATTATTAGTGTTGCGATAAACGGCGACTCTATGCGACGTCCAGGCATCGCTGGATAACCTATACGAATGATGTATTTATATAGATGGTTCCTTTCATCGGTACCCTGAATCATGGACTCTCTTTTTGTGAGACGTGACGGTTCCTTTCGAGGCATAATTTATAATACAGACATAATAATTTATCAATTTGCAAGCTGTTTGATTTCATATGACTTTACATTCTCTGTGTTTAAATAAAGAAAAAAAAATTCAATTCAGTTTTCTTACACTTTTACAAAATTTAGATGACTTTAAACAGTGAGATAACTCAGAGGGTACCACATGTCTCTCTGTAACAAACACTATTAATAATACATTAATATCCGTCTTCAAATACACTATAAATTAAAGAATAGTCTCATTGAATTTGGAGATGGAAAAAATAACAACTTTTATTAAAATTCCCAATATTGGAAGATTGGAACTTCTCGAGTTAAACTAACAAATGGCTGTATTGCTCGTGAGATTAGTTGTCAACAATAAAAGAGCTTCGTCAGCAATCAATCTACACTTCTTTTTCAGTCACCTTGTAATCGCTATATATATAACCACGAATTTGTTTATTTGTTCCCTCTTTTGACTTTTCGTTTTTTTACAGGATGTTGCTTTAGAATTCTCTTCAAAGGACTTTGAAGAGACAAAAGAGGAGGTCAATACTGTTGCTAAGCTCATAGAGTCGCAAACTCACCCAAGTACTATGGACATACCTTCTCGACGGAGAAGACATAATATCAGGATATAGAGGTGTGTTGAATGGGACTCTCAACTTCAAAAAGCGTATAACTGAAATATCCAGTCGGTGTTGTTATTATTCTCCAAATATAATTTTGCAGTGACAACTAAAAATGTTTGTTTGTATAATATACTATAGCGGTTACCCGCGCCCTGCCGGTAATTTTAGTTTAGAAAAATATTAAACAACTCATTCATGTCCGGAATTATGTTGGCCCTATTCCTCTATCAAACAATAAAAAGGGATTTGACTCATTGAATTATTGCATGAACATCCTGTTCACGGTTCATTCTCTATATAACGATGTTATACAAGTTGTCATTCTATCGTGTAGCATTCTTATTCCACATGTGAGCTGGTCCGGCCACTAATGCATATCTTGATTTAAATCCTCCAAATACACGTTCACCTTGTTACTACATGCTTCTTCATTTATTTTTATTTTTTTTGTATACGTAATTAACATTAAAATCACACGTCAATATGTTTGAATTGGCAAAAGTTTTACTTTATCTGCTTTTTATGGAACATTACTTCAAATTAATTATACTTCAAAAAAATGAGATGACTTTTACGACGAAGACTCCGAAGTAACTCCATTTAAAATGACTTTTTGTACCCTTTAACGTAAATGATACACGGCAAAGAAACAATGACGACGCAAACGTCAAGTCATCATTAAGGTTTGCCAGGGAGTTATAGAAATTGGAGATACTATTTTTTTGTTGAGAAAGTCTTTATGTTTTTCTTGAAATAATACAGATTACGATATTTTACATATAATAAAGGTAATGTTCACGTATCATAAGGGTAATGTTCACGTATCTTTAGTGTAACTTCATCCAGAGATGTAGAGAGTTTTCTGACCTAAATAAATATTACAAATGTATACATTTTGCCACATATACCTAACTAATCTATCTATATGCATCCGTACACTTTGATTTGACCAAAATTTGAGACAGGTCAACCCTTCTCATGCCGGTCAGATCCACTACATCATGCTTTCAGACGAGATGAGGATGAACATTTTCACTACCGTATATGTTTAGGTTCATAGTGATAATTACTTAGAGCATGTAATTAAGTATTAAATTAGAAACAAATCAGAAGGAATAAAAAATTGAAAAATTACCTTAGACATGCATAAAAGATTTATAATATATAATACCAGGTAGCACCAAACAAACAAAATTTGATTTAAAGTGTTCTCCATTGTTGCACAAAACAACACAAATATTTTCTCGTCGGTCGAGCTTTCCATAAAAGGTCTGCAAACGCAATTGTATAGTAAATCGCAGGATCCTCTGTACTGTAATGGCTTCCACTATTGATATGTTGCATTTTAGGACTGATTTCATAGTTATTTTACATTCATT
>OVAP01003940.1:0-15563 GCA_900406295.1 Aurinia saxatilis
TATAATAATAAAAAATTATGCTAATTCATATATTTTCATATTTTAATAAAAAATTTCTGTAACTGGATTTTTTTTCAATTATTCATATAGTTTCGTGTTTTAGTATAAGATATCACTTAAATACAATAACTACGTCAACTGCTATTTTTAAGTTAGTGAAAATAAGGTAATTAAAATTTATCATTTTTATATGAATAATTTATATGATAATAATGGTAATTACGATTTATCATTTTATATGATTAATTTANAATAATGGTAATTAAGATTTATCATTTTATATGATTAATTTATTGACTACTTTAAAGTTTATAAGCCTTTAATGGTTTAAAATCCACATCATATTTTATGTTCCTTGCAGTAGTTAGTAGAATTTAAAAACCCCTTCATCCTAGATTTAAATTAAGAGTCTAGATTTAGTCTGCAATTTATTGGTCTTTGTGGATTCGGTCCCTAAGTACTACATCGTTTTAGCTGTGCTCTTTCGGTTAAAGGCAAAGGGTAAACATTTTTGTGTATCACATATATACTCGGAAGTGTCACTAGCTCAGTGGCTATAATTCCCTCAATTTACCCCGAGTACGCGAGTTTGATTCCGGTTAAAACAAGATTTTGATATAAAAAAACCTCATCCAAAACGAAGTTGTATCGAGTTTTCTTCTTCAACCAATTCTTCTTCAACCAAACTCATAGATGATACGACGTCGATTCCCTTAACGACAATAGTAGCGACTTCTAAATTTTGTGTTAATTTCGATAACGGCGTGCTAAGTTGGCAAGTAAATGAAACTTTGTTAATAAAATTTGAAAGTCAATGAAAGTTTAGTGTTTGTTTGGTCAGAAAAAAAATTCATGTCTTTTTTGGTCATTCCAGCAAAGTTTGGGATTTTTTTGGCCGAATTAATCATGACTTTGAAAACGACGTCGTTTCCTTTAACGGCATTAGTTAATGGCGTTTAATTTTTCTGTTAAAAAAGATAACGGTGTGCTATTTTGGCAAGTCAACGAAACTTTGTTAATTAAATTTGAAAGTCAATGAAAGTTTAGTGTTTATTTGGCCAGAGCAAAATTCGTATCTGTTTTGGCCATTCCTACAAAGTTTGGGTTTTTTTTGGCCGAATTTCCGTTAAAAATCTAGGTAAATCTGTATAATAATAAAAAATTTTTTTTAAAAAAAATTAAACCAGACCCCCACAGACCAATAGTAACATGACACATGTCATTTTTATCCAATTGAATAAATTCAACCAGTTTTTGCCACGACATATGCCACAACCTCATTGCAGATGGTCTGAGAGGAAGAGATATTAAATGAAAAAGATGAAGCATTTTTGGGGTTTACCACGGTAACAACAAAGAAAGCAAAAACACTCAGAAATGTTTAACAGACACGAGGAGACAAAAGTTGCTACCTTTTAACACATTACACATGCCCCCAAGTTCCCTCACCACTTTACTCTCTGTATGAAGAAGATCTGATTCTCTCATTTCAAACCCTAGAAAATCAATCAATCCATCTCAAATCTGGTTCCATTAATGGAGAATTTCATTCTCTCCAGGTCATTCCTTGTTCTACTCTTACCTTTATTCGTTTTCTTCTCCAGAATCTCCATATCTGAAGCTCAAACATCTTTCTCGTTCACAAGTTCCGGTAAAAATGCAAGCTTTGAATCAGACGACATCACCCTTTACGGCGAAGCAAAGCTTGTTGATGGTGGATCTTTGATTCAGCTGAGTCACGGTGATGGGCGAGTAATTTACAAGAAACCCATTGAGTATGTTGAGACTAAAGATGAGTATCCGACTGGATTCGCTACCGTTCTCTCTTTCTCTGTATCTCCTGGTTCTGGTGGGAGACTTGGATTTGTTCTGTTTCCTGTTAATGAAACTTTGGAACATTCTTTATTGCAAGTTAAGTTTGATGTGTCTGAAGATTTTGTTAAGTTAGGAGATTCGAATGTTAAGGTGATTGTTGATGGTACTACGGTTCCTGAGATGAGTAGTAATTTCAAGATTTTAGACTTGGAGAAGTTGTTGTTGTATGCTAGGATTAATTACTTAGCTGGTGGCCAGTTTGTAGAAGTCAAGTTAAGCAAGTCTGATAGCTTTGAATCTGTTGCTCCTCTGATGTTTACTCGGATCGATTTGAAAGGAATGTTGAAAGGTGAGGGTGAGTTCATGGTTGGTGTGAATTCGTATAGTGGGAACTTCAGTCTCCATTCGTGGAGCTTAGAAGCGAGACGCATATCTAAGAGTGTGCACACAATGATGCCGGATCTTGAGGGAATGCGTATAAAGGAGGAGGCGGCGAAGAGGAGGAGAAGAGAGAAGATGTGGGAGACTGTGACTTGCTTTCTCATGACCTTTGGATCTGTAGGGCTTGTGTTCTTTGGCATGATGCATATGTGGGCAGCTTTCAAAAGGAACAATCTTGCTATGGTGAGGCCTGAGGAATATGGGCTTAAGACAAAGGAGTTTGAGTACGAGAAGATGGAGAAAATGGAAGTTGTGATGAGTAAAGCCGAGGCCAGTCAAGAAAGGAAGTGAGAGTCGAGTTTGGTGGTTTCTTTTGTGTTTAGGATATGTGATCTCTATGTAACCGAGTAGTAATACACATGGTCCTTGGCTAATGTCGTAGCCTCCTTGTTTTTTGTGTGTGTAAGCTTGAAACAAAGGAGGAAGTGATCTTATTGTAGATTTCTTGGGTGTGTAATGGTAACTAGTAATCGATAGGTTCTTCCTTGCCTAATGTAATAGCCTCCTTGTTTTCATTTTTGTTAGCTTGAAACATCTTAACAACAAAGAAAACCAAAACCCAGACATAGAGACAAAGGGACAAAACTTTTAACACTTTAACATAGTTCATGCTGAACCCATCACTCTCTGTACTTCAGTCCTCCATAAGGAAGATCTGACTGATTGATTGTCCCATTTCAAACCCTATAGATCAGTCAAATTCCACAAACAATTATCATCCATCTAAAATATATGCTTTATTAATATCTCATTTACTACTAGCTTTCAATAGTTAAGAAGTTTAAAACCTACTTTTTTTAACAATCGCACATTAATTAAATAAAATCATCTCAGTAAAATCTGGGTGCCCAGAAAGGTGGACAATTTTTTACATAATCGAATTCTAAAGATCTAATGCATGCTGAACGAGCCAGACAGTCCGCCCTTGTGTTTGTCGTCCGTCGAATGTATGTCAGAGAGAAGGAGGGAAATCGTTCGTTAAACTCACCGAACGCATCTAACATGATATCAAAAGCTGGCCCATCTAGCGGGGCTTGTATAAAGCTCAACAGCTCCATACTATCTGTCTGAAAACATGAACATGGAAGATTTAGCTCATGGAGAGTTTGCATTGCCTTAAGGAGAGCCTCAAACTCCGAGTGGAGGGGAGAGAGGCTCCGTCGGGTACCTTCACCACCAAAAAGTATAACCTTATTTCCGTGACAATAAATCCAACCCAGTCCCGAAGTACTATCTGAACGGGTCCACGAACCATCCACCTGACAATACGTAAATATCCTCTCGGGAACCCGAGCAAGTGCATGCAGTTGTTCAGAGATTTCCAAAAGCTGGGCCTCTTTCCAAGCCGAGCTCCACCAGTTTTATGATTTCCGTAGTATCAAATTCTGTACCCGGGAAAACCTTATTATTCTTTGATTTCCAAATAAACCAAAGTATCCATGAAAAACTGTTTTTGTTATCCAACCAACTTGGATCATTGGTATTAGTTTGTGGAAGACGCCAAAATAAATAATCCATATTTGCATAGATTGAGCAACCCATAAACGAGTTATCATCCATTGGAAATTTGGCAAATTCCCAAATTTTAAGCGCCCACGGACACCCAAATAAGGCATGGTTGATTGTCTCCTCCGCCCACATCTTGGACAACACGTATCTAAATATATTCCTCGCTCCCGCAGTTGGGTCAAGACTGCCATAGAACCAGTTAACATTTGCCATAAAAAATGTTTAATTTTAGTCGGACAATATAACTGCCAGACATGAGCCTGTAAAACTGTAATACTTGGCTCCTGAATATATGGAATATCCACCATATAAATCTTCAAAAGAGCCAACCCGTACCTCGACTTAACTGTGTAATTACCGGACTTTGTAAAATGTCATAAGATCTTATCCTGACGGATTTGCGGCCTAATAACTATGCCTCGTATTAACTGGATATCCTCAGGGTCCATTAACTGATGTAATAGTGGAATATTCCAATCTTTTCCATCCTGGGGTTTTAGTTGATGAACTAACAATCCGAGTAGTACTCCGCACCCGAACCACGGGCCGGACGGGGTGTGTCACCTGGGAGCCACATATATCCCCATACCGAAATTGAGCGCCTGTCACCAACCCGATATTGAATCCCTTGTAAGAGAACATCCCGTGCTAAAAAATATACTGCTCCAGCCATAAGATGGAGAATAAGCCTTATTAGCATGGAGAGGACTCATATTCCGGTAATATCTTCCTTTAAGGACACGTGCCACCAAAGAATCTGGAAATTGGTGAAGACGCCAAAGTTGTTTGGGCAATAAAGCCAAGTTAACGTGTTCCAAAAAACGGAAACCAAATCCGCCTTTGTTTTTTGAAAGACATAATTTTTCCCATCCAATCCAATGAATACCACAATTAGTTTCATTGAAATTTCACCAGAATTTGGAAATAACACTGTTTAAATTAGAAGTTAACGACTGGGGAAGTTTAAAGCATGACATAACATGATTAGGCAATGCAAAAGCCACAAATTGGATCATAATCTCTTTACCTCCTTTAGATAGAAGTTTAGAGGGCCATCCATTAACCCGACCCTGAAGTTTCTCATTTACAAAATTAAAGACTTTTGCCTTTGAACCTCCTAGACTTTCCGGGATTCCGAGGTAATTACCCAGCCCTCATTCCTTGTGTATACCTGTCATACGTTTCATGGATTGCCGCATGTCATCTGGAACCTTATGAACAAACATTATAGATGACTTGTTAAAATTTATAACTTGTCCGGAAACTTTTTCATATGCTCCTAAAAGTTCCAATATACTAGCACATTTTTCTGGAGTCGCCTTACAAAAGAAAAGTCTGTCATCTGCAAATAACAGATGAGAAATCGCCGGACTGTCTCTAACTGCTTTAAGCCCTGTGAGGCCTTTAACCATTTCCTGTTGCTTGAGGTTAGCAATTAAGGCTTTCGTACACAAAATAAACAGATAAGGGGACAGTGGATCCCCTTGTCGTAACCCTCTCCCAGGCAAGATCAAACCTTTTGGATCACCATTGAGCAAAACCTGAAAGGAAACTGGCCTCACACACCACATGATTTGTGAAACACATGTTTAGTGAAAACCCAAGCGAAAGAGCACCACTTCAAAAAAAATCCCATTCAATCTGATCATAAGCTTTACTCATATCGGTTTTAATAGCCATAATTTCCTTCTGACATGCCTGGTTTGTCCTGAGCCCATGGAACATTTTTTGTGCTATAAGAATATTGTCCGTTATCAACCGCCCCGAAACAAACGCCGACTCTGTTTCAGAAACCAGTTTGGGCAATATGTCCTTCAATCGTAAGCATAGAACTTTCGAGATAATTTTATAGCTCACATTACACAGGCTAATCGGTCCGAAATCCCCCATTCCTTTAGGTTGATTTATTTTCGGGATCAAACAAATGTTCGTCTCATTAAGTCTCCTATCAAACCCTCCTGTTCGAAAAAACCCTTGTACTAAACCAACCAACTCGGTCTTAATAGATGACCAAAATCGTTGGTAAAAGAGTGCCGTCATCCCATCTGGGCCCGAAGATTTTTTGGATGCATAGCAAAGAGTGCTTTCCGGACCTCATCCTCTGTAAATCTCCTTCAACATACTCCTATTCATTTCCTCTGTTACCTTAGGATTTATCGATGGCAATAACTCATGTGCATTATCCGTAGGAGACGAGGTAAACAAACCCTGAAAATACTCAGTGGCCACTTTTTCCATTCCCAATTATGTAGCAACCCAATTCCCACTAGAGTCTAACCCCATAATTCGATTACGAGCTCGTCGTTGTTTTGTAACCGCATGGAAGAATTTTGTAGTCTTATCTCCTTCTTTTAACCAAAGATTCCGACTTTTTTGTTTCCAATACATTTCTTCCTCCTTATAAGGCTCTGGAGTTTCGTCGTAATGTCCAAAATCTCCTCCAGAGAAATCGTATCATCCAATTTTGCCTTTTCTAGTGCGTCTTTTAACAATGCTAAGTTAGGTTGCCCATGCAGCACATTATTTTTCCTCCACCACGAAATGGCATTCCTACAGTTTTCAATTTTCTCTACAAAACTCGTTGTCCGAAAGTTCCTTGTTCTATTCCAACCGTTTGTTATCGCTTCCTGTAAACCGTCCTTACCCATCCATCGTTTATCAAATCTGAATGATTTTTTCCTGGAAAATTCTTGAGCATAAAAGAGACCCAAAAGTGGTATGTGATCCGACCCAATCATTTTCAGATATTTTTCCACTGATGCGGAATACTTATTATGCCATTCCTCATTACCCAATGCCCTGTCTAAGCGACATCTAATTGTTTGTTTTTTCTGAACTCTGTTTTTTTTTTGTATAATACGGTTACCCCACCATGATAGCTTATTCCCATAGTACTGAAAGTCCAACATTCCACAGTGGTGTATCATGTTGTTAAAAGGAGCAAAAGATCGTGCCGATGGTAGCGGACCTCCCTGTTTTTCATGATTTCCAGCTATTTCATTTAAACCCCCCCATCATTAGCCATGGGGCTGAGCGATTAGCACTAATATCGTTTAAACGGTCCCAAACCATGTCCCATTTTTTAATAACCGGATCTCCATATACAAAAGAGATAAACACTTTTTCTCCATTCGCTATATCACTTGTATCTATAAGATGATTATTAGAAAATAAAACTTCCAAATTTATTTCATCCTTATAAAAAAGCGCTAGACCTTTACTTGTTCCAACCGGCTCAACCGCAAATAAAATCGATGGCTTGTGTCACTTCCATAAGTCCCGTAAATATTATTTTGTCAAGTCTCCCCCGAGTCCTTGACAATTCCAGCTTAAGATTTTCACGTTTGAGCCGGCGGTTTCGGGAGCGCCGCCATCCCCATTCGATAAATCTGATTTCTTTGACCCTCAAGATTAAAACATGTCCGAGTCTCTATTATCCATATAACCAGTAATAACACGTCAATCCTCGTATTATTATTAACCACTTGTCTTTTTAAATCCTTATTTTTACCCGAACTAAACAAATAAAACCATTCTTTTTTCATTTCTTCAAAATCAGTCACAATCTGACTAGAAGAGTGTTGAAAAAATTCAATCTTCCTCTCCACCTTCACCGTTTCTAATTCTTTTAGAATTTTTAGAGTAGATTGATGAAAACCCCTTGGTTCATACATATTATCTAACATGATTGTACCCATACACTCAACCTCAATCAAATATAAAAATACAACATATTTATTCTTCACTTCTATAAAAAAATCCGGTAGCCTCCACCGGAGAACCACCGGTAAACACCATCTCTGTTGCCGCCGATGCGTATGAAACAGATCTCCGCGATCTTTTTTCATCTCATCACCGACAAACCAGTTCTCCATCACACCATCACCGTAAAACCTCCTCCCACAATCAAACCACCCACCAACTCCAATAGCCCCCACCAGAGAACCATAGCAAAAGCTGATCCTACCTTGCAAAACAAGACCCGTAAGCCGAGAAACTTTCGAGACCCATCTATTCTCCGAAATCCATCGAACCAAATCCTTAGAAACCATTAGAAATTGAAAGCGTGTTAAGTGAACTATACAATCATTACCCATAGAATGACACAAACTTGAATCAATTTGAATCCAATCAATAATCTCAAGGATTGAGAAGGTTTCCTACAAATATCCTCACCTTTACACGAAATCCATCTCTCCGTTGGTTACACGAGAAACCCAGATCTCCACAATCTTGAGTCACCAAAAGCAAAGCACTCAAACCTCCATCACTCCGTATATCCCAATAATCCAAAGAAACCCGCCGAATTTCCTTGTCCCCTGTTTAGAGATTCCAATGGCGAATCTCTAGAATACCGCTCCGAGATGCAAAGCCTCACCAAGGTCATCCTTTTCTCCGAGCACCGTCTCCCCAGACTAGATCGAGATCCGAGGCTTCCCCAAGTCCCAACGTCTCCTATCATAGATCTTGCCCATCCATGACCGTTGATTTCTCAACAAAGACCTAATCGATCCCACCCATTCATGAGATCTTCTCACCACAGATTTTGATCCCTTTCCGAGGATCGATTTGATGATCTATCCATAAACATACCCACGACATCCTCACAACTACCAGAGAAAACAACCATCGAAAACGTCGCCATCATTCAGAGATTGCGACGGAGAAAAGAGAAGCGTTCATCGCCGCCGAGAGAGAAGAGTTGTCTTTTCTTATTTAATATCAGAATTGTTTGAGTTTGATTTGTTTATAACCTACTTGCGTAAAAATGATTTTTTTCTTCCAAGATAGAAAACCCTTAACCAATATCATTGATTTTTTTTTCAAAAACTTTTTTTTGTATGATTTTTAACGGTGTCCAAAATTTTAAGAGATTCATATCATTTGATATTATTAGGAAAATACTTAACTTTCATGTGTATTAGCCCACCGATTTAAGTTTTTTGAATTTTTTTAGTATGATTTCTAATAGTGTACAAAATGTTAAAACACTGATATCATTTAGTAATTTTGGAAAAATATTCTACTTTGGTGTGTATTAACCCACCAAATTTAAGAATTTTCGACTTTGTTTTAGGATCTGTAACAGCGTACATAATATTAAGGAATTTATATAATTTAGTCATTTTAGAAAATACTCAACTTTTGTGTGTATTAACTATTAGCCCACCGAATTTAATGATTTTTTATTTGTTTTTGAATGATCTCTCACAATGTTCAAAATATTAAGATATAATTTGGTAAGTTTGAGAAAATACTCAACTTTCGTGTGTATTAACCCACCGAATTTAGGGTTTTTTAAACTTAATTTTGTATGGTCTAACGGTGTCCATAAATAAGGTATTAATATCATTTGGTAATTTTGGAAGTATACTCTATTTTGTGTGTATAATCTCAACGAATTTAAGATTTTTTTCGATTTCTTTTGTACGATCTTTAATGCTTTTCACATTTGATATCATTTGGTAGTTTTTGAAAAATACACAACTTTTTGTGTATTAACCCTCCGAATTTAGAATATTTTTTTTTGTATGTTCTCTAATGGTGTCCATCTTATTAGGTTTTTGATAATTTTGAAAAAAATAATCAACTTTCTTATGTATTAACCCACTGAATTGAATGATTTTTTGACTTTTTGTATAATCTCTAACGATGTCCAAACTATTCAGGCCTTAATCTCATTTGGTAATTTTGGAAAAATACTAAAATTTCACGTGTATTAACCCATTTAGTTTATGGATTATTTTTCATGTATGATGTATAATGCTATCCAAAATATTAACGCATAAGTATCATTTAGTAATTTTGGAAAAATACTCAAGTATTGTTGTGTATTAACCCACTGAATTTGAGGATTTTTTTACCTTTTTTGTATGATCTTTAGCGTGTCCATAATACTAAGACATTTATATCATTTGGGTATTTCCGAAAAATACTCAACTTTCATGTGAATTGACCCACCAAATTTAAGGATTTTTTGATTTTTTATAACAATCTCTAATTGTGTCTATCATTTGATAATTTTGAAACATACTCAACTTTTGTGTGTAACCCACCGAATTCATAGATTTTTCGATATATTTTTGCATGATCTTTGATAGTGTCCAAAATGTTAAAACATTGGTAATTTGTCTTATCTCTAATAATGTTCAAAATATCAAGACATTGGTATCATTTAGTAATTTTGAAAAAACACTCAACTTGTGTATTAACCCACCAAATTTAAAGTTTCTATGCTTTTTTTTTTTTTTGTCTGATCTTTAATAGTGTCCACAATATTAAGACATTGATATCATTTGGTAATCTTGGAAAAATGCTCAACTTTTGTGTCTATTAACCCACTAAAGTTAAGAATTTATTACCTTTTTTTAGGATCTCAAACAGTGTTCATACTTTTAAGAAATTTTATATCATTTTTATCTTTGAAAAAGCTCAATTTTTGTGTATATTAACCTACCAAAATTTTAAGGATTTTTTCGATTTTATATCATTTGTTACTCTACTTTCATGTGTATTAACTCACTGAATTGAATGACTTTTGATTTTTTTGGTATGATTTCTAATAATGTCCTAACTTTTTTTTGTAAGCCTTCGGATTGAGCGACAAATGAGTTTCGTTCCGTAATTTATTACTCCCTCCGTTTCATAATAAGTGTCGTTTTAGAGATAAATTTTTGTTTTATTTTAAGTGTCGTTTTGTTTTTTCAATGCAAATTTATTACCAAATTTCCAGTTTTATTCCTATTTTTTAGCCTTATTAATTATAAAAACCAAAGAATATAACATATTAAATAGGGAAAAAACGGATAATTTAATAGTTTTATTAATTTGTGTGAAATATGTCAAAACGACACTCTTTAAAAAACAGAAGGAATAATTGTTAGCAATTTAAAAATCTATATTTGCGACAATAACAATTTTTTTTGGTTTCTGAATTTTGAATAAAGCACTCGAGTTATTTGAAACCATAGAACTAAAAAAACTCATTTATTCGAAGCAATTTTCCGTTACTAGAGAGTTGTAGATTATTGCGGATTTCTCAGAAAAATCACCTTTCTGTGTAAATGAACCATAATTTTCAATGACGTGGTTTACCTATTTCCTCTTGTGTATGAGAGAGTGTACATGTAACTTATGATGATTGAAATATACTAATTTTTGATGAGAACTTGACACATGGATTTTTTTTTAATAATTCTACTTCGCAAATAATGAATAAGAGATAAGTATTGAAATTTAAATCTCAATATATAGTTTTGTAAATATAGAAATATTTTCTTCCATTTTTTTATTTTTATTTTATTTATATGTAGTTATATTTGTGCAATTCGAATAATATGTTTCTCGTCCATGCATGTCGTACTATATATGTAATGTTAACACATTCTATATGTGCTCATAAACAAAACAAAGTACAATTTAAATATGTCAAGTTAACATATATAGTTTATTTATATGCAATAATATCAATATATTCTGCTTCTTTTAACTCCAAAAAGATATACTCTGATTCTTCGTGAATAAAAGAAGTAAAAAAAATATTATAAGAAAATTGGAAACTTTTCATACATCCAAACGTGATATAATTAATTTAACCTTCGAATTCAGCATTTTAAGGACATGACCTAACGTGAATGCACCTAGATCAAACTTAAGACAAAGGAAACAAACAGAAGAAGACAATATGGGGGCTTGCTTCTCATCATCATCGTCAAAATCAAGAAGAAGAGAGAGGGACTTGTACGGTAACTACTATCCCTCTAGGTTAGACTATGTTTCCTCAATCTACTCGCACCAAAACTATGCCAGAGAGCTTCTTCGCGAAGAACCTCTACCTTCTTCCTCACTTGCTTCACCGGTGGATATCAATCATCACCCCCAAGCTCACAACGATTTACACACGTTGGTTCAGTACCAAGAACAAAAGATAAAGACCGAGAACGAAATTAATCTGCAAGAACTGGATCAGGAGAACGAACCAGGAGAATCATCTAAAAGGTATTGTTCCATCTGCTTGGAAGACAAACCTAGTTCTGAATTTTTTCGAGGAGCAGTCACATGCCCTCACTTGTACTGTACCGAGTGCACCATCCGTCACGTGGAGACCAAGATTGGAGAGAACGTAGGGAGGATCAAGTGCCCTGGCGTGAATTGCACGCAAGAGCTAGAACCCTATATGTGTCGTGATATGATCACAAAGGACATGTTGGAGCGTTGGGACAAAAACTTCTGTGAGTCGTTGGTCTTATCGTGGGACAGACTCTACTGCCCGTTCCAAGGATGCTCGGCGGTGATGGTTGTTGATGATGATGGTGAGAATGGTAGAGTGTTTGAGACGGAGTGTATGACATGTCACAGACTGTTCTGCGCTCAATGTAAGGTGCCGTGGCACGCGGGGATTGGTTGTGAGGAGTTCCAGAGAGGTGAGAACCCTAAGAAGAATAGTGATGATGTGGTGATTGAGATGGCTAAGAGTGAGAACTGGAGGAGGTGTCCTAATTGCAAATTCTTCGTTGGAAAAAACGGGGGTTGTTTGCATATAAGTTGCAGGTCAGTATTTTTCATCATATTATAAAAAATCTCTTTGGTCAGAAAGAGTTGAAATGGTTGGTTATTCGATGTTAAAAACCTGGATCACCTCTTGGTTATAAGAAAGAAATGGTTGGTTAATTGTTTTGCTTGTTGGATTGTTTGATAGGTGTGGATGTAAGTTTTGCTATGGTTGTGGTGTAACGTTCGGATATCTTCGGCCAACGTTTTTGCACGCATGCCCCAGGCCAGAGACTGCAAAAATTTGAAGCCGGAGAAAACAAAAATTGATGCGTAGTTTATCCATTTGAAGTATTTTTCCAGGAAATGTTTAGTTAAATTTGGGATGTTTACAGCCAACACCAAATAATTTTGATAAGTAATATGTGTGAATGATATCCCCTACCTACTATCAATCGAGAAATGACTTTATTTTAAAACGATTAGGTGTCATCATTATGTTATACAATGATTGGGTTGATGATTTATAAATCTCTGAAAAAATCCCTTATTTTTTAGACGTGATTTCTCTGAAATAATTTTAGTATGGTGCGTTGGTCTATTCCGATCGGTCTGTTGTTTAAAATCTCTCGATATAAAAACAAAAATTGTTTATTACTAAAATCAATGAGGTTAATTTGTTTCTTCAGTTTCTTAAATTTATTCCAGTTTGGATCAACTTAATTTCTCGATTAAAGTAACACTATGAATAAGAAAATCAGTTTTTAAAGACATATTTTTGTGTTTTGGTCGCAAAACAAAATCTCATAAAATTGTTTGGTGGGTGGAGAAAGATGTGACTAGGGTGATTCATATGATTGCAATTTTAAAAATCTCATAAGTAGTTTTTGTGAGCAGAACATTTTGAACATCCACGTTTATCTAAAACAACTTCTCTGTTTTGGTTTTCATATGATTGCAATTTAAACCTTTTGAGTTTTGTAAAAAGGGCTAGTCTCGTTTAAAACCGCTCCATTTTCCAGAGAGTCTGAGATGAAGTATCATGATCAACAAAGTGTTTTCCAAAAGGGTTGTTTGACTTTGACCCGACATCGGTGGCTGGGTTTATGGAACCACCATGATTTTCTAATGGACTGAAATTAGGGTATTTTCTATAATTTTGATTGTGAGAATAGTTGTTTTTCAAAACTTTTCAAAACATGGCTTGTTTTCCAAATTGCTAGTTTTTCTTGTAATACCTTTACAAATTTCCTCTAAATAAACCTTGTAGATTGTTAAAAAAACTAGACAAAAAAAAAAATAAAAAATCCAAGTCAAGACAATATGGAGCTGCAGAAATCAGTAGAGAAGCAAAACCACATCGTTCTGAGGCTGGCTATGCAGGTGATCGCAACCACCGGCGGGCAAACTTCGAACATCGTCTTCTCACCGGCGTTACTTAACGTCATACTCAGCTTCATCGCCGCCGATTCCCCCAAAGACACCACAGACCAGATTCTCTCTTTACTAGACGCTTCTTCCACCGATGAACTTAATGCCGTCGCCTCCAAGATCGTAACAGCTGTCCTCGCCGATAGCACCGCAAATGGCGGCCCCACGATCTCGGCAGCTAATGGTGTCTGGATCGACAAGTCTTTCCCTATTGAAGATTCTTTCAAAGATGTCGTGGAGAATACTTACAAAGCTGCTTTCAAGACTGAAGGGAATTAGGACAACACCTTAGTGGACAAATTAGCCTCTACTCGTGGGTACTTTAATAACAACCAAGAGGGCATGCCTAGCCACTCGGCAAGCATTAAAGAACTCAAGATTCCAAGGTTTAAATTTGCTTTTGATTCGAAGCATCCAACCCTCTCAAGGGTTTGGGTTTGGGTTTGGATTTGGGTTTTGATCTGCAATTGGAGAAAATCATCCACAAGTCTTACATCGAGGTTGATGAAGTGGGATCGAAAGCTGCAGCTGCTGCTGCCATAATGTGTTGGGGTGCTGCCATGCCTCCTCAAGAAAAGTATGACTTTGTGGCTGATCATCCTTTCCTTTTCGTCGTCAAAGAATCCAGAAGCAAACTGGTTTTGTTTCTAGGTCAAGTCACCGATCCTTCTCTACATTAATTTCCAAAGTCTTAGGCCTTCTTGGTGAAAGGATTCCATGGACCTTTCTAAGCTATTTTAATTGTTTCTCTATATTCAAAATTTCGAATTGTCATGATTTTATTGTTTTTTTTTTTTTTACTATGTAGCTTTTTTATACTCCATAACTAGAGGTTGTCCGCGCCATGCGCATGATAATACATTCACCAATATCATCATAAAATAATAAATAAACTAAAAAAACGATAAATCCAATTTTGCTTTGGGAATAAAGATGTTACGATTTTATGAATTAATATATATATATATATATATATATATATTTATATATACTTTTTAAACCGATTAGATCTATTAATATATAAAAACATTATACATCCAAAATAGTGGTAAAAACACATTTTTTCTAAGCGGATACTTGCCCCCTTTTTTTTCTTTTTCTTCGAAAAAACCATCAATAATAAATCCATTTCAATTCAAAACTATATAAAAAACATTACTAAATAATTAGTTTATAACGACGATTCGAAAACCAAAATAAGAAAAACATTCAAAACCCATTCCGGATAAACAAATATCAAAGATAATCAACCCTTCTTGCGAACATTTCTCTGGATGTTTTGTTCTTACCACTATTTTGGATGCATAATGTTTTTAGCAATGCGCGGATTGGTAATAGATTCTCTAATATATTTTAAATAAATAAATTGAATATAATTAATTCAAAATAACTGAAAATATTTGATAGATTTTAATGCTGAAATAGAGTTAAAAAGTATAACCCTCATCAATTAAAGATTGAATACAATATCGGAAAGTCTTTCTCTTGGTGTAAGGTAAAGATCCCCTACAAATTGAAACACATAAAAGGAAAATCAAATGATCATTTGAGTCATGTGATTTAATGTAGATGCAAAAAAAAATTGTAGTTTACCAAGTTAAAGTAAAACAACCAACCTCCAATCCTAAGCAACCCCCATAACCTCAATTCACAAAGTAAGTTTCCACCGTTAGTATTATCTCAATTTCTCCGAATTGCCCTTTTCCAACTGACTATCAGCACTACCTCTAATTTTGTTATTGCTATAACATAACAATCACATTACATGAAGCATTAATAAACTATAAATTAGTTTAAATATAACTCGAGACCATGGAAATTAACATTAACACTACAAGAAAACACGGTATTTCTGACGGAAAAATCCGTCGGAAATC
>OVAP01003941.1:3028-15563 GCA_900406295.1 Aurinia saxatilis
GTCATGTCTTTAACTGGGACTTTGATGTATTTTTTTTAGGTAGCCTAGGAGTTCCTAAGATTAAAATCTCAGCGGTAGATCTCAGTAGAGTAAGATCTGGAAACTCACTGATACCATGCAATCAAAGATCATTGCTTGGACAAAGGCCGGTGAAGTATTTGAGTCTGAGGACAACTCTTGGATCTGTGAAAGCTGTCCAAGTTTCTACTGTTCCATCTACAGAAACAGCAGGTACGCTTGTCTCTCTGTGTTACTAATGTGCGGGTCTTTCTTCTATGTACTGCGATTTTATTGTTTATATGTCTTGCGTACGGAGTGTGTTCACAGGTGGACTAATATGTGCATGAAAAGTGTCTTTTTATTGTACCTTACATGTTTTTCTGATTTAACCTTGTTATCCATAGCTGCTGTAGAAGTAGAAGATTCCCAAGAGACCAAGTCATCTCCGTTGAACGCTCAGCTCATTCCCAAATCCTCCGAGGTGTGTTTTCATTTCCCACCAGAATTTTAGGGTGTCATTTGAGGAACNGAATTTTAGGGTGTCATTTGAGGAACCCTGGCTGATGATATCCAAAATTCTTCGTCTGTATCATATTGTCAATTGAAAGAGAAGACAATGTGTTATCTTTGACGAGTTAGTGGAAAATTCACCTGCTGCATGCACGATCGAAACATATATGTTTTAGTTAGATGCGGTCAGTTTGATCTGTCCTTTTTTCCCCCCATTTTCTTTTAGGTGGAAGCGCTTGTCACTGAAATATGTGATTCCACATCAATAGCAGAGTTTGAACTGAAAGTAAGTCATGGTTCTAGCTCTTTTGCAGAGTTGTCTTAACTGAGTTAATGAATATGATCTGTATCTATTAATTTATGCATTTTTCATTTGCATTTCTAATAGCTAGGGGGTTTCCGCCTATNGCGGTCAGTTTGATCTGTCCTTTTTTTCCCCCCTTTTTCTTTTAGGTGGAAGCGCTCGTCACTGAAATATGTGATTCCACATCAATAGCAGAGTTTGAACTGAAGGTAAGTCATGGTTCTAGCTCTTTTGCAGAGTTGTCTTAACTGAGTTAATGAATATGATCTGTATCTATAAATTTATGCATTTTTCATTTGCATTTCTAATAGCTAGGGGGTTTCCGCCTATATGTAGCAAGGGACTTAGCTGACAAAAGTAGTCCACAACCTTCTCAGCCAGTTCCCGCTGTGGTTACTGCGAGTGCAACTAGTGAGAGTCCTGAATCGAATGGATCAGCTTCCTCTACTTCATTGGCTACCACTAAGCCAGCATCTTCAGCTGCTGATCAGGGTTTGATGATTCTCCAATCTCCAAAAGTAAGAGATCACACAACTTAGAAGGCAAAATGGCAGTTTTTTTTTTTACTCGGCTGTGAAATTATGCTAATTTTACAAAGAAATGAAAAAAGCAGAAGTGAGATTCTATCAGAAAGTGGTCCCAAATCTTAATGGAGCGGTAAATGTTGCAGGTAGGGTTGTTCCGGAGATCCAAAACCTTAAAGGGTAAACGGTTGCCTTCGTCCTGTAAAGAGGTAAGACCAATATTCTTGACCAGAGAGTTATGGTTCTATGGGAAAATCACTGTTTAAACGTCTTTGCTTTTGTTTACTCTGACAGAAAGACCAAGTGAAAGAAGGTCAAATTCTGTGCTACATTGAACAACTCGGTGGTCAATTCCCTATTGAGGTTATATGATATCTTGTTTTTCGTTTTGGATATAGTAATTATCTATTTTGGCTTCCAGATTGTTAAATTGTTTCTCTGTTTCTCCATCAATTTTGCAGTCTGATGTCACCGGAGAGGTAGTAAAAATACTCCGAGAGGATGGAGGTGGGTCTTTCCTCCTCTTTAACCTTTCCTTTCTTTTGTAAGACTTTCAGCGTAATGATGTTTCTCCTTTCTCCTTTGAAACAGAGCCTGTAGGATACAATGATGCTCTCATCTCGATCCTTCCCTCTTTCCCCGGGATCAAGAAACTTCAGTAAACCAAAACTTGAACTGATTTTGAGTTTATGACATTGTGCCTTGTGTATGCTTTTAGAACAATTAAACTTCATTCATACTTCTATGTTCTGTTGTCGTTTGCTTGTATGACACTGTTTTATTCAGTTGTTTTATACATAAAACCATTACAATACTTGGTCTTATAATAACATAGACAATTATCATACAATCCCAAGATTTCAAAGACCTCTTATTCTAGTAGTTAAAGATTTGGGCATTGCTGTTATTGACGGTTGATTCTAGCCGTTGGAGAAGAAGCTTCTTTCTGAATCTCTGTATAAATGCCTCTGCACTTTCGTCAACATCATGCTCCTTCCCTGCCGGTTTCTTCACCGGAATATTCTCCATTGTCGCTGCTCTCTTCTTCTGCTCTCCAGCCTTCCTCGGCTCGTAGGTTGATGATATGTAGGGAGAAGTCATGTGGTAAGGGAAACGTTGGTCCATGGTGTTTTTTTACCAGAATCAACAGTAATGCAGTAATGTTTCTTGGTTTGCTTGTTTCTTTCTTTACTTGTTCGATGATTTTGTGTGAACATATATAGAGATAGATATGTTTTTTTTTGTCACTATGTATAGAAAAAGTATAATGTATTTTATGAAGATGGCTCTAGATACATTGAACTTTTGTGTGGAATAAGCTTTTTGGATTAAGATAAACATAACAGTACTGTATTATAGTAAACCTTAGGTAAGCCTATTCTGTTTCTCGTATCTATATACATCTCCTACTTTTGAATTTTGAGTTACAAAATAAAAATCTGTACAAGAAATTCAGGATTTTTGTTTCTTCTAAAATCAGCCTCTGATAGCCTAATAATTATTGAAGATTGGTTTATGTTAATTATTATACGTTCATGCATATACTTTTCTTTCACGTTCATGTGTATGAGTTTGTGATATAAAGTCTTCAGAATATACTAGAAAGGAAAAGACAAATGAAGTATGTGCGGTGATGAAAAAATACCATAATGATTTGAAATCTCAACAAAAAGAATAATACCGTTTATGTATAATCAATCACAGGGAAAGAATACAATTATGGCCTAAGTTTCTGCCTAACTCATCACTTTAATTAGTCAAGCATATATCTTAAGGCGATTCTTCAAATCTTTCAGGAGATATTTAAGATTAAGACCGATAGTAACGAAATGTTGCGGCTAAACAGATTAATCCATGTGTCGAATAATTACAGAACAAATCTTTATCCTTACATATTCACGAGTAGGAACCAAACTTTTCTGATTTTTTTATTGCAAAGAATTAACACACACAAACCAGTAATTAACCTCTCTAAACATTTCAAGCTTCAACCAAATTCTTCAAACTCTAGCTAGAGACGTGAACAATAAATTATTCTCTCTAATAAAATACATAAAATGAATTACAGTCATTAGTACTAATCTACGCAACTATCTGTATGCTCTTCGTGCACAACACGACTCCTACACGAGAGAAGAAAATAAAAAGTTTGTAATTAAGAAATACTGTAAACACAAATTTATTTCATATATCGAATATGGTTAAATTATATCTGAAATAATGTAATTCAAAAATATGAAATACCTCGAGTGTACATTGTTAACTAATTCCTGTCCAGTAACTTGAGAACTGTTACACAATTAAATAAAATGTTAGTTAGTAATAATAATCATATAGACACAAAAATGAAGGTTAAATGTTATAAAACTTTATAAAATTGGACCTGAAAAATTGGGAGGAGAGTTACTCAAGATGTACAAAGCGTCACGCCATTCTTGTGGTGTTTTCTTAGAGGCCATGGCTCGGCCGATTGTGACTAGAGCCAGCGGGAGGCCGTCACATTTGGCTGCAACCTCCTGAGCCACCTTGGTTATGTCCGGGTGGCTCTTCACAGTCTCTTCTCCAGCATTCTTCTTAAACAAGTCCCAAGCTCTCTCCCATGGAAGCTTTTCCATTTTGATCTTCGTCTGTGCTCCCATTTCCCGACAAACATCGTCCGAACAGGTCGTGAACACTATCTTCGACCTGTTCTGTCCGTCCGGCGGTGGCACACCAGCTTTCACTGTCAACAACAACTCTAAATATTAGTAACCTGTGTCGCAAGTCAATAATTTCTTGGATCACAAGTAACTGTTTATTTACCTAGATCAACCTTCTCCCAAACATCGTCAAGGAACAAAGCGAAGCGTCTCTTGCTAAGTATCTCAAAGATCTTACCGGCTTTCTCTTCCTCGGTCTTACTCGTCCACGACCTGTCAAGAAACCCTATCTTCTCTCGAATCGTGTCTTGAATCTTCTCAAGACTCAGATTCTTGGAAACAAACACCCAAATCACAAAGTCAAACCCATTAGCCTTCTGCTGAAGCAACCTGTTGTTAACCTGAGTCAGCACCGTGGTCTTCCCAACACCTTCCACACCGTACAAACCAATAATCCCGGTGTTATCCACCGTCATACACCGCCACACTAACCCTGTAACCGCCTCCAATCCAACCGTCTGATCATCTCTATCAACACTCGAGCTCATCATCGAGCCACCACCGGTACCAACGCCACTATTCTCAACCACCACATCGAATGTTCCTCTATTCTTAATCTCCTGAACCTCTTTCAGCTTCTTACAAAGCTTCTTGTCCATCTTGTGACTAACATTCGTCATCATCATGCTCGAGCCATTGGAGGAAGAAGAAGACATCATGTTAATCAACATCTCTTCTGCTTCATTGATCGATGCTTCGGATTGTCTAAGCCAAACCTGGACTTTCTCGAGCCGCTTCAGCTTCTGTTGATCTTCGTACATTTTGACTCTTTTCATCACATTGTTCCGTAGATCCTTGAGCTCTTCCGTAGCGGTTTTCAGCTTCTTGATGTTATCGTTCTCTTTTCCGACGTAGATGCATCGTGTCACCATACTCTTGAAGTCTTTCCCCATTGTTACGATCTAAATTATTTTTTGTTTTTGGTTCGAAGAATTAATCTCTCAAAGAACATATATAACCATGTGTTTATAGTATATAGAGGATCGTGTTAGCCATGGCTTGTGCTACTGACCCGCACGTTGTGTTTCATTTGTTTAGAGCTAGTTGTCGAAGGATACTAAGATTTAATTAACTTAGTTTTATTCGATCGTGTAATTAAGTGATTAATGTTAAGATGAATTGACCGGCCAGTTTGACAATATGCATTTGATAAAGGGGAAAAAAGTGGAGACAATTCCCTTTCGGTTCCAGTCCCAAATTCCCACTAAAACTAGTTTTCCATTTCCAAAATCCCATTTTAAACAGTTTACCCTATATTTAATAACACTCTCTCTCTCTCTTTACAATTATAAACTCTTTTTTTAAATAATTATTTTTTTTGCGTTTGTATTAATCAATATNTTTTTTTTACGATTATAAACTCTTTTTTTAAAATAATTATTTTTTTGCGTTTGTATTAATCAATATTATAAAATATTAATTTCAAGTCAAATAATCTACCACTATTGGTTTTGGATTGATAGATAATACATTTATTATGAAATATTAATGCTTTTTTTTAAAATATGTATGAAACACAACAAAAAAATCTATTAGTAAGGGAGGGAATAATATGTATATTAAAAACAGCCACCAAAATCATATAACTTTTTTATTTTCGTTTTCATCTAATTAACGACGACGGCTATAGAGTCCAATAATGTTGGGAACTGGATGGATCTATTTTTTTTAGTCGTATCAATATCGTTTTAAAAAAATTCACGAAAATTTCAATCACGTCATTAAATCAAAATATGAGATGNCTCTCTCTTTACAATTATAAACTCTTTTTTTAAATAATTATTTTTTTTGCGTTTGTATTAATCAATATAATAAAATATTAATTTCAAGTCAAATAATCTACCACTATTGGTTTTGGATTGATAGATAATACATTTATTATGAAATATTAATGCTTTTTTTAAAAAATATGTATGAAACACAACAAAAATCTATTAGTAAGGGAGGGAATAATATGTATATTAAAAACAGCCACCAAAATCATATAACTTTTTTACTTTCGTTTTCATCTAATTAACGACGACGGCTATAGAGTCCAATAATGTTGGGAACTGGATCTATTTTTTTTAGTCGTATCAATATCGTTTCTAAAAAAATTCACGAAAATTTCAATCACGTCATTAAATCAAAATATGAGATGTATTATTGCGAATTTAATATCCATAATAATGTAATAACATGGTTGTTAAATTTTAATGATAATTTATATCTAAGTATTAAAGACGGAAAGTATTATTATTCATGCATTATATATTCGGAGAACCAAAACGTATGTATTAGTCTTAAAATTATTAAAATGAAAATAAGCCACATGATTTTATTTAATATTCACTTAACAATATTTTTTCATCTCCTTTTAGAGAATTAACTTCGGTTAAACTTCAACATATACCTGATTTGAGTAATTTGAATGGAANCGTATGTATTAGTCTTAAAATTATAAAAATGAAAATAAGCCACATGATTTTATTTAATATTCACTAAACATTATTTTTTCATCTCCTTTTAGAGAGTTAACTTCGGTTAAACTTCAACATATACCTGATTTGAGTAATTTGAATGGAATTTTTTCAGTTGGTGTATAATTAGAACAAACAGCCTGAAGTCAATAACCCAGTTAGGCCTTGGGCCTACTATTTCCTATTCAGCCCAACATAAAGCGAGTTTGTTTTTCTCCCGGCCGGAACAAATAATCCAACCGCCGTTTGGTTTTTCCCACAAATTACTCATTTCGTCGTCTTCCTCTGCTACTGGTAAAAATCCCATTCTTTTTGCTCTCTAATTGATTCTCCAGTATTAGTGCTTGGTGTAGAAGAACGATTTGATTTGTTGGTATTTACAAAGAATGTTCGTTTTTGCTTACGACTCTGATTTTTGTGGATCATGAGTGGAAATTCCGAAACTTGTACACTGGGTTCGTTTAATTCTTTAGCTAGTGTTCGTGGGTTTCGTCGTTTTTGCATTGTCGTGTTACGACATGGTCTGTAGCAGAGATTTA
Organism: Aurinia saxatilis; assembly: GCA_900406295.1. Taxonomy (NCBI): domain Eukaryota; kingdom Viridiplantae; phylum Streptophyta; class Magnoliopsida; order Brassicales; family Brassicaceae; genus Aurinia; species Aurinia saxatilis. The sequence goes on from OVAP01003941.1 coordinate 10,064, forward strand.
ATTGAAAAAGTTTTAAGATTTTTTAATCAAATTCTGTTTCAGGTTGAACGGAGATGCGAGGGATATCGACTAGATCACTCTACTCTTTGAGCCGGTCGTTGTTATCGAAAGTTCGTCAAGGGATCACTGTCGAATCTTCCGCCCTTGGCTTCTGCCGGGAAGCGTCTATACTTGATTCACTTTGGTCTGCTGTTCAACGCCGCGGCGTTAAGGTTAACGCCATTCAGGTGAAGTTTTATAAGTTTCTACTCATTTTACTAGCTAATTATTATTCGCCTTGTTGTGATTAGAATGTGAGAAATTATAATTCTGATTTGAATCATGTTAAATTGATGATGTATGATGTTTTGGCAGCAATTAACCTGTGAATCCTTTTTGAAATGTGTCGTATGTCGGATAAATTGAAGTATTGAACTGTCTCTTGTTGATGTATTGAATGGTCCGCTTATTGAATCTGAGTTCTTGTGTGTTTCAGCTACGGACAGGGAATGTTATTGAACGATCAGGTTGGTTTTCTTTCCATTTCGTTATACATGGGAATGTTTATGGATAGATGTGAATTAACTCAAATCTGGTGGAACTTGCACCTTCAGGACGTACTTTCCGGGTTAGTCATATTTGGATATTGTTTTATATATTCAGCCTTTTAGTTCCAGCAATGAAGAATGTAAATCATGTCTTCATTCTGTAGGTTATAGAAGCTGAGCACAAGCAGCAAGGTAGAGGAGGAGCCTCCATGCAGGTCTGCTTATCTGAAACTCTTCACTATTTAAATTACTCTTTAGGTTCTTGGAATTTTTGGTGGAACGAAAGCATTTGAGATATGAGATTTTTTTATCTAGAAGTCCAAATGTCAATTATCATATTCTCTGCGAGCATACCAACTTAGTAATGCAGATTACTTTGGACATATCAAGCTGACTTGGTAATTTAGTTAATTGGGGGTCTTCTTCTGTCTTAGTCTTTGGTACTTGCTCAACAGTCTACATTCATGTTACTTCGTCTTTTCTGTTGATATTCATCAACATTTGCATTTTTTTTTTTTTTTTTTGAAACAGGTAGAGCTTCGCGATGTTGACAACGGGAACAAACTTAACCTACGATTTGGAGTTGAGGAGTCGGTTGAGAGTATGTTGCTTATTCCATAGCCTAGCTTAAATTTATTAAACTACTTTGGTGTGATAATGGTTGCATTAATTTAGTGCAGAAGTTTTTGTTGAAGAGAAATCTTTCACATGTTTATATACAGAGGGAGATACTGCATATCTAATTGAGTGAGTCTCTTTTTTTTTTTTTGGGGTGCAATCTCCATTTCCGTTTCATATCAACAATAGGATTTTAAATTACATTCCGTTGTGTATATCCAACAGCCCTGATACGTTTGAGCAAGTTGAAGTGCCATTGGAGAAATTTGGCAAAGCTTCTGTATATTTGAAAGGTTAGTACTGTAGCATGATGATGAACATTTGTAGTGCCTAGTATGATCTGTTTTTGAATCTATTATTGTTGCATCATCTGTCCATTTTTTTTTTTTATACTGATACCACATGGCGTGGCATGTTCTTTACTCATTAATATATCTTTTTATGTACCGATTATCTCTTCCTTCCCGGTGATATCTATTTTTGTTTGACAGAGGAAATGAGAGTTCAGTTGCAGCTGTATGATGGAAGAGCTTTATCTGCATCTATCCCTACGCATGTCACATGCACAATTGAAGAAACACAGCTTCCCATGAAGGGCTTAACATCAGCTCCTCGGTATGTCATTATNTTATACTGATACCACATGGCGTGGCATGTTCTTTACTCATTAATATATCTTTTTATGTACCAATTTATCTCTTCCTTCCCGGTGATATCTATTTTTGTTTAACAGAGGAAATGAGAGTTCAGTTGCAGCTGTATGATGGAAGAGCTTTATCTGCATCTATCCCTACGCATGTCACATGCACAATTGAAGAAACACAGCTTCCCATGAAGGGCTTAACATCAGCTCCTCGGTATGTCATTATTTATATGATCAGGAGTGTTGTAGGCTTTTTCATCGTATGTGTATTATGGATTCACACATGTACCATTGTGTTTACCCAACATTGCAAATCAAAATCACTGAAGTTATGACAAAAACTCCCTAATTCTTTAAATTGCAGGTACAAGAGAGCTCTCTTAGATAATGGTTCCACTATTCAGGTAAAATTTTCTCTGATTTGGGAGTTGCAGCAATTAGTATTCATTTATCTTCAATCCTCCTGTGGTCAACAACTAGTCTGACTACCAAATAACTCTTGGTTCCTTAGGTACCGGCTTATCTCGAGGCAGGTGAAAAGATTGTGATAAACACCCTGGAAAATGCATTTGTCAAAAGGTTTGCCACACCTTAATTGAACGTTATCGATGTTCTTTGCTGTTATACATTTTTCTCAATCTTCTTTTTTGTTCTACTCTCACTACAGGGATAACAAATGAAACGCTTGCGTAGCCATATTGCTTTTCCTATGGAGGAAGATGCCTTGGATTGATAGAAAGATTAGGGTGTTTAGTACGTCATTATGATTATTCCAGTTCTCTTTATAACCTGAAAGCCTTTTGAGTTTTACCTTGATTAAGGTGTTACAAGTTTAATACCAGGATTTACAGAATAAGAAAGATTACAGATTCATACATTAAGGTGTTGTTACCAGGATTTGTGCTTATTATCTCATTTTTTGGAGACAACATCTTAATTTCAGACTTTTGGTTAAATTAATTGGCAATGGCAAGACTTGGTCTATTGAAGTAACACCATAGCAAATTAGCGTACTTGTGTACTTTATTTCGTGTGTTGTGTGTCTTTTCAATTGTTACCTAAAATATGTTCAAACTTCAAACAGAGGAAAAGGAAAGAGCTTTTGAAGGTGGATTAAAAGATTGGGGCAATGGTGAAACCCTAACATCCTTTAATTTCTTTTGCTACATCCCTGTTGAAACTTGAAAATCAATGGAGAAGATCACCAATCTCCCAAGTGATTTGGTAGAAGAGATACTCTCTTATATCCCAGTGACATCTCAGAGAAAAGTCCGATCGACATGCAAAACTTGGAGCACTTATCCAAAGATTAGAGCTTTGTGAAGAAGTTTGCAGCATCAACAACAAGGGAAGGAGGATCGCTGGCCATCGTGTCCATAGATGATCATCTTAGCTTGATGAACATCGATCTCTGTGGAATTCAGAACAACTCTGATCCATCTCTGGAACCTATAGGTAAACTTATTACCCTTGATGATTCATGTCCAGTCGATATATGTCGATTATTTCACTGTGAGGCTTTAGTCTTGTGTACTACGGCAGACTTCTCTAGGCTCGTGGTCTGGAACCCGTATACAGGCCAGACTATGCGGATCTGCGTCCTACCCAGACGTGTTGACCACCTGGCCATAATTTATAATTTATGTTCATGCCCTCGGATTCGAAAAGGGCAAATCTTGCCGCTCCCATAAATCTTGAGATTTGCTCATCAGCAAATACCTGTGCATGAAATCTACGACGTCAACTCTAGTTCCTGGAGGGTTCTTGATGTCAATCCAGACTGGTATATGCAATTTAATTTCCCTGGCCTGTCTTTGGAGGGAAATACATACTGGTGTGCTATGGATAGCGAATCACGAGAGGACTTCCCTGATTTCTTGATCTGTTTTGATTTTACAACCGAGAGTTTTGGACCCTTCAGCGCTGACTCTGAATGTGGAGATTCCGATTTCTATCTAGCGCTAGAGATGGGCAGCTTGCTGTGTTGTTTCAGAAAGGTGATACTTTTAAGATGGAGGTCTGGGTTACCACCAAGATTCAGCCCAATGCGGTGTCCTGGAGCAAGTTGTTGGAGGTGGATATGATGCCGCTCACTGGCTTTTGTTTCTCCATTGATGGGAGTTTCCTCATCGACGAGGAGAGGAAGGCCGTGTTTTTTTTGGATTTGGATAATAATACAAGAATCCCCACTCGCTACGTCATTGGAGAAAATTACGCAGTTGTCCCGCTTGCCTGCTCCTATGTTCCAAGTGCAGTGCAGATCACCAACCTGCATGAGAACCATATCCATAACATGGCCTATTGATTCCTTTTTATTTTTTATCATGCTCTTTGAACATGATTAGTCCATTCATAATTGCTTCCTCGTCTAAATAGTCGATCGTTGCCTACGAGCTGAATGTTTTAATGAATCTTTATAAATCCTTCCTGCAAAACAAGAACAAAAACAATATGATGACTTTGTAACAGAATCGTGCTGACCAATTCCCATTGGACCGAATTGTTGCCATCATTCTGATAAACACACCATTCTTCGGTTTGATATCTTTTGTGTAGACTGAAGCAGTCATAACAACAAGCACCACAAATTTTTCATTAACCATGCACGCCCCTTTTTGCACCGCGCCATACCCTAAAGCAAAACCATAACATAGGCACCGGTTTTCCCAAAAGAGGGCGTAAACAGGTCAGTAAGAATCCTACTTATGATTCTACTAGATGTTGCTTCTTCCTCGTCATCGAAGAGAGACTTCCATAAGTCAAACGGACTCAAACCCATTTGCCTCCGAAACATCCTTGGCTGACTTCAATTTATACTCCAGCTTCTTCAGCACATCTTTGCTTCAACAGAGATAACTTTTCTTCTGACAACTATATCGAGGCGATACAAAACTATAATTCCGTTAGCAAACTCCTCCCAAGTGGTTCTAATTAATTCCCATTAGACTGAGTCGTGGCCATCATCCCGATACATTCCATTCTTGGGGTTTGATATGTTTTAAATAGACATAATGAATAGTACGAACCGGCCTTCTTTCTAACATTGGATTACCGCATTGTAAAACAAATTTCCATAACTTAAAAGCAGAAGCTTAACATAGTACGTAAGTCATCACAGAGCAAGAACATGGATTCGGCTACATAGAGTGAGAGCTCAACTCCAAGTCGTACAACTTCTTGTTTCATGTCTTCCTTCTCTCAAAGACCGTTCTACAAAACAAAACAGAACAAAAAGTCATCCCTCTGTAAGAGTTCGAGTTTGATGCCATCCCTGAGAGCTTTCCAATAATCAGAAAAAATATAAGAATTATTAAGAGACTGGCCACTTGGCTATACGATAATCCGTCTGGATAATTAATTAATAATTTATTTAAATTACGATATTTACAATTTCCATTTATGTTTACAAATTAAAAATGATTATCTTTTTTTTAACTAAATAGAATTTTACTTCAATTAGGCTATGGTTTATTCCACTAATTTCCTTTTCTTTTTTGGTAAAATAAAATAAGGAAATTAGAGGAAATTGTAAATTAATTTTAGGAAAAGGAGATCGTTAACCTTGCCGACTTTGAGAGGTTAATAAATACAAGCACAACCCTCACGACTTCATACATCTCTCAGTTGTCAATTCTCAAATCTTTCCCCAAACTTTTTTCTTCACACAGCAAAACAATGTCGAAGATGATTGTGTTGAAGAGCTCAGACAATG
>OVAP01003942.1:0-15563 GCA_900406295.1 Aurinia saxatilis
CTGTCTGAGTTGAAGTTAGCATTATTTAGAACCTGAATAGTCATCCAGTTAAGTCCAATTGTCTGCCATTGGTGCCCCCTAAGTCTAGCATTTTTATCCCTTTGAATTTAAACAAGTAGCATTTTATTGAAACCAATCAAAAACCCAATTTCTATTCGATTTAGCTTAATAAGATAGTTTAGTAAGACATAGTGTAGCAGCTGGAACTTGTGAATCGATCCTTAATTACTACAGCGATAGAAAGTAGTTGTTAAAGTCTTAGTTAGTCAAACAACAAACTTATTACCAATTCAATCTCTCGATGATCAATTGAACGTCCGTACATGAAACGGACCCACAAACGATTGAACGAATGTATCAAGACTGTCCTACGAGCCAACTTGGCTCGCGAGACAAGTTCAAGACCATAACCCACGGGCCAAGTATCCCCATGGCCTACAGGACAAATTCAATACCACAACCCACGGGCCAAGTCTCCCCATGGTCCACGGGAAAAGTTCAAGATCACCACCCGCGGGCCAAGTGTTTACCGTGGCCCGTGGGACAAGTTCATGACCATTACCCGCGGGCCAAGTCTCTACCGTGGCCCATGGGACAAACTCACCATCTTCATATGCGGGCCAAGTCTCTACCATGCCCCGCGGGACAAGTTTCTCTTCAACATACGCGGACCAAGTCTGAGGTATGGCCCACGAGATTGCTCACATTTCAATTTGCGAGCTAAGTATCAAGTATGGCCAGCGACATTGTTCACATCTCAGTCCGCAAGCCAACTTAGCTCGCCTAGCAACATCGCATTTTGTGGGTCCAGGCACATGACTTATTTCCATCGAGAACTAAGGAGCCACGATGAATATTTCATCAAACGATCGATAAGGATCATCGTGATCACACTCTTTTCCCCTTGGTAAGGTTTTTCCCATTTGGTTTTCCTTGCGAAGGTTTTTAACGAGGTGATTATCAGAACACTTACAACTCACAAGATTAACTCAACAATCTTGTAGGCCCAGAAACACTCATAACTAGCCAAACAGCCCAGTTCGGTATCGTGGGCCCATTTTTATCTTCCATCAAGACAAAGCCCTAAGGTATATTCCAAGCGCCGTCAAGCAGGAAGGTTCGAGAATAAAATCATCGGAGTATCTCGGAGGAAAGGAAACTATCCAGAAGATTGTTGGAGAAATGGAAGCATATCTTCAGGAAATAGAAGGTGGCCCATGAAGGAGTTTGGGGCCCAAGGCGGTTTAGTTAGAGTATATATACGATCTAAGGCTATATGGTTTATATAATATTTTACATCTTGGAATCCTCGAATAACTTGAGTCCTTAAAAGCTTGTATTTGAGAATTCTCTTTGCCATCAATAAAGCAACCCCACTTTTCTTATCTTGTTCTTTATCTCTTGCTTTTACTTCCTGAGCGGTTCACAATAGAGAGACGGCGATCCCTTAAAAGAATCGTTTGACAAATTTTTTGTTGTGTGTGAATTCTTGCCCACACAATTTGGCGCCAACTGTGGGGACCTCATTGACTACTCCACACCAAGAATCGCTCTAACCCGAAGACATGGTTCAAGCTAAGGATACAACTAAACAATCGGAATTCAACAGGTTCCTGGTGACTCTAGCATCATGATAGCTCAATCCTGACCGGTCTGTCATGGCCCCACCTGTCAACGATGGCAGCAACAACATCAACAATCCAGAAGATCGTCAAGAGACCCCATCGGACGGTGGACCAATCACGACCATCAAAACTCCTGAGGTAACAGACCGTGACACGGTCAGTACTATACTCACCAACTTGCTTGAGCGCTCTACCAAGCAAGACATGCTCAACCATGTAATCTCTAATCGACTGGAAGAGCTAGCTACTCGGTCCCAACCTCGCAAATCTATGCGAAGGCTCTTCATGCCACTGACGCCTAGCAACCCCAGAAAAACGACTCAAGGAGTCTCCGCGACCCATAACGCCGACCCCCAAGACACTGGAAGAACGTCGATCTCACCGACGACCCAGACAAGGAGCTTCACAACGGCTGCGATCGTGAACGCGGGCCACCATCACTTGCTCGGACCCATATAGCATAGACCACCGATCAGCCAAGGCAGTAGATCAACAATCGATGGCCCGCCGAGGAAGACAACACTGAGGAATTCTCTGATGATGACCAACTCGGCATCAACAAAGCCTAGATCCTTCAACTCAGAGCATCAATGCGGAAAACTGAAGCTACAATCCAGGAGATGCGGACCCTGATTCACAAGGTAACTCGTCAAGCACCAGAGATCGACAGAGTGCTGGTCGAATCCTAGAAGACACCCTTCACGCCACACATCACCGGGGCCCGGGTCTCTGACCATGTAAAGATCAGCGAAACCCCATACTATGATGGGACCACAGACCCAAAGGAACATCTGACTTCGTTCCGGATTGCTATGAACCGATCAAGGTTCCTTAGAGGATATGAAGATGCAGGTTTATGTCTCATGTTCGTCGAGAACCTCAAGGGACCCGCACTACAGTGTTTTTCCAGGCTACCATCTAACTCCATCAGCAGCTTCCATGAAATAACAACCCTGTTCTTTAAGCAATACTCAATCTTCATGGGACGAGAAACTACTGATGCTTATTTGTGGTCTATTTCGCAGGGACCCACAGAGTCTCCCCGCTCTTTCATAAGTTCAAGAAGCTTATCTCACATGTTGAAGGAATGAGCGACCATGCAGCTCTACGGCCCCTCAAGAAGGGACTATGGTATGAATCCGAGTTCCGAACGGAACTGGCGACGCACAAACCGCCAACCATCCAGGACGCCCTCCATCTCGCCAACAGCTTCATAGTGAACGACGAAGAGATGCAAGTCCTTCGGGCAATGCATGCACCTGCTCGGACCCCACGCAGCGCACCGAACGCGAGGAAGTCAAGTCAATCATCCAAGTACATCCATCATGAGGGACCCGGAGCCCACAACTATCTGGTTGATGATGGAGAGACAACAACTCAAGCAGCAGCGAGAAACATTGGTAGAGGCGGTGGCAGAGGCTTCGGTCGTGGACGAGGATGCTCTGAAGGCGGGCCAAGGAGCCAATACGGCTATGAAGAAAGCGCATTATGCGAAATTCACCAGGCCCACAGACATTCAACACAGAATTGCAGGACTTTAGGTGCACGACATGCAGCTAAACAACTTGCAGGTGAACTTGGAAATGGGATCGGTCTCAAAGATTTTCTACAAGGGAAACAGGAGGATTTACCGGTCAAGCAACCTCGAGTGGAAGAGCAGAACAAGCGGGACCGACCAGATGGAGATGAACAGAACGAGGGCCCACGTCAGAGGATCAACATGATCATGGGTGGCTCACAACATTGCATGGATATTGTCTCATCCATCAAGGCGTTCCAGTGTAAGGCAGTCCCAACACCATCAACAACTAGCGGGCCCAACTATCCAGAATGCACAATTTCCTTCTCCGAAAGAGATGCAAGGGGAATTGATCAACCTCAAAATGACCCTCTTGTCATCAAAATTGTGGTGAACGATTTCGACATGGCTAGAGTTGTAATTGATACAGGTAGCTTAGTGGATGCCATCTTCAGGAAGACCACCATGACAATAGGCACAATCAACCTAGCAGTCCAAGCGGGTGGAGTGACAAAGATCGTCACGTTCTCAGTAGTGGACCATCCAACTATCTACAATGTCATCCTGGGGACTCCATGGCTAAGTTCGATGCGGGCCGTCCCTTCAACTTACCACCTATGCGTGAAGTTCCCCACTCTATCAAGGGTCAAGACCTTGTGGGGTAGCCGGAGAGAGTCTCGCTTCTGCCTTCTGACAGAACAAAAGCTTCATAAGCCAACACGAAGCAACGAGGATGACAAGCAGCCCAAAAAGCTCAGGACAGATGAACACTCTACTTCATCCAGGATGTCCAAGACTCACAACACCGATATTCAACCTCGGTCCTACGCTTAGTCTCACCTAAGCAGCGGAGTTGAACTACGAGCCGACTTGATCCCCTTCCTGGATACGTAGGCAGCTCGTCCTCACAACGAGTGCAGTTGGCCCCTCCTCTAAAAAAGGGGGGAGTGGGGTAGTATACTCGTATACTCCCACTCAATGTTTGTGGCTTACGAAAACTTTTCATCAACACATATCCAGTGGGGCACACCAACAGTCTAATAGCATTAAGCCTATCTTCGACCATGTTCCAGGTAACACACCACATTCGTTCTAGTAAATACTTTGAAATGACTAGACTTAGGTTGGAACCCTCTGCCTTACTTTCATTCTTATTTGAATATTCTGGTCCCATCACCGCTCTTCCAACGAATAATCCATTCCTTGCAAAGCATGTTGTTACGGTCACGTGGTTTTGGTCATGTTGTCAACTTATTCCTGACGGGGAGTAGTGTGGCTTCAGGACTGATTCGTGGTGATCAAGCTGCGTGATGTATCACTTTTAGTACAAGTAAAAGCTTTGTCAAATACTTGTGCTCACACTAAAGACTAACTACTATTCATAGTATAGCATAGGGTCATTTCCACAGGGAACTAGAACCAGACAACAATGAGAGTGCATAGATTTAAATTCAAGCTAAGCAACACTAAGATTTATAAAACTATCAAACAAAGATAAAACAATCAAAGCGAGAGAGGTAATTCATGGGTCATGAGTCTAATAACATGGTCAAAGTGATTGATGATGATCAATGGTGGGTTGATCATAGGCATAGAATCTCTAGATGGTAGATTAACCCATTTACATGGTATTAATCCCTCTAGAAAGTTATGAATTTTGACAACAATAATATTGTCAAGTTCATACCTTCTAAGCATTAAGCAAGTTCAAATAAATCACTTGTTCCCTTAAACTGTAACTTTCATTGGCTTGGGTAACATAGAACAAGCATACAATCTATATGAACGATCCTAGATTCAGTAAACAATAAGCTCAAATAGATCACTTGTTCCCCTAAACTGCAACTTTCATTGGTTTGGGTAACATAGAACAAGCATTTGAATGATCCTAGATTTAATAAGCTTAAATAAATAATTTGTTCCCCTAAACTGCAACTTTTATTGGTTTGGGTAACATAGAACAAGCATTTGAATGATCCTAGATTTAATAAACCATTTGTTCCTCTAAAGTACTTCATTTCTCAATGACTAAGAAAACAAAACAAAACAATTTTTTCTTTCAAACATTTTATCAAACACTCGGTAGGTGTGAGAAATAACTAACATCAATTTTTAAATGATCAAGAAAGAAATAGCATTAAGACCACAAATTGATAAAGGAAACAATAAACTCAACCTAGATCCACCACTAATCAATCATCAAAACACCATAACCTACTAAACTCAAAAACCATAAAAGACTCTTATCACCAAGAAGGTTTTTCTCTATTGAGAATTCCAATACAAAGTGATTTAATCAAAAGAGGAAAATTGTTTGATAAAAATGACATAGAGGTGTATTTATACTAGGGAAAAAGAGATGGAATTTTAGGGTTGGTTTAGCATTAAATTCGGACTGGTATAAGGCATTAAACCGGAAATGTTCGGTTCAATTGGCCGGTTTAGCAGCTAAAACCGGAAACTGAACTCCACATTTTGCCCGGTCACAAAACCGGGCAAAGTCTCTTCTCATTTCTCCTCGGTTGAACTCCACATTTTGCAAGGAAATCAGAGGTGACTCTTGAGAAAAACACTAAAAACCAGTGTGTCTTCATGTTCACTCAGTGACCAGTTTAAATTCTCGGTCGAAATGAGAGGCAGAACATCCTCTTCTAGCTTCATCTTGTCGCTACAGAAACCAGTCTTGACTCAAATCCTCATAACTTCTTCATACCGTCTTCAAATCTCGTGATTTCAAGTCTCAGATCAAGCTAACTGACTCCTATATATCTCCACAAAATTTCATCCTCGTTGAAGAAGTTTAGGGCCGCCATTTTAACTAAAACCTGAGACCTTCCGAATTTAGCCTCTTAGCCAAGAAAATGCTTAAATGTTCCAAAGAAGAAGAAGGACAAGTCAAACAAGTACGCAGATTTAATCTTGTTAATATAAATCTCTAATCAAAAAAATCCCCAAATTTATTTTCTTTGCAAGATATCAAAAAATCAGGTACATGGTTTCATTTGAGTTAACTATTTAACTCGAGTTAGTGCGTAATCGCAATTACAAAATGCGATTTTGAAAATTTTAAAACCAATTAAAAAAATAACTGGATTTTTGGAATTAGAGTGAATTAAAAAGTTTAGGTGGAATTGGGAAGAGTTTATTAAGTACAGGGTGAAATGGGAAGATATCGAAAGTACAGGTGGATATGAGTTGAGCGGCTATAGTATAGGTGGCTTGCTATAGGCAGCCCACCAAACTATCCCACACTCTTGAAAACTCCGTCAAACTCTTACAAAGTCTTCATAGAGCATTCCTAGACATCTTGAGAAGCTTCATTGATTTTTACTCAAATTGGTACCTCATGCATATGATTTTGATGCAAAATGCAATTTTCCTAAAAAATGCAAATCTAAATGAAGTTTATTAAGAAATAGGATGAATTATTAAAATACAAGGTGTTTATGCATCAAATGAATGATAAAAAACATTAAAAGCCTAGGCTAAAATGGGCTCTAAATGCAACATATCACTGCGTCGACATGGACCCACACGGGAGCTCTTAAAATGCAAACCATTGTCGACAGTAGCATTGAGCTAACAATCCTGTCACAGCTTACGAATGAAGGTTACCAAATATTCAAGCATATAAAATCGCACCCATTATTGCTGGCCACAACAATGTATATACTCGGGGTCATGAACATCATCACTATGGTAAAGCGCGCGACAGCTATTGTCGGAAGCGGTCCCACTAGATAGAGTGGGGGTGTGAAAGAAATAGTTTGTCTTTGAAAATCCAGCAACTGAACGCTGGTCACGACATTCCATGGGCAAATCCTTGACACATCGTCACAAGGAGACTTATTATTTGGTTTAAGCTTTATCCACAAAAAGTCTGATCCCTATGATCACCTAAGTGACCCATCGAAACCCAGCTATTATGCTGGTCATATACATCTCATGAGCAAAATCTCCACCACGTTAAGAGCAAGCATGAAAATGTAAGCTCGGAGATGAGATTGATAAATTTGACCCTTAAACAAACCTTTGTTGGGCCATCCATCATATTATCGATGGGCCCACTTATCAAAATATATCACTACTCGGCGGCAGCAAACAAAATATCATGCATAAAACGAACCATCAAGTTCAAGCATTCAACGGCCTACAGGCCCCGCAATAAATCAAGTTCCAAACATTGGATAAAACCATCGAGGCACTACAAAACGAGTTCTCACACTCAACCGGCACAAGGTTCAAAAGGGCAAACAAATGTCAAGTCTGAAACAGAACAAAACTAGATAAATGTGGTCCCCAGCGACCTACTCATCCTCCTCCATCATATCCTGGAAAAGGACAGGGACGCAACCAACCTCGGCTCCTCAGCAAACACGCTCGTATCGAAAGATCACAACATGGTCAGATCCTCCGTGATCTCACTCACGAAACCATCATACTCGACGACAGAGTCCATATACTTCACCTGACTCGCTACCACGCCGGCCTCTAGCTCAATGAACACAGGTGGGGCCGCGCCTCTCAGCATCTTGATCTTCTTATGAGAGTTCTCAGCCTATCATGGTAATCAAGAAAGGAGTTAGAACAAGTCACACACATTATAGCTAGTATGCATAAACAACCAACCTGGTGATGCAGACACATCGGACTACTAAATCCTCCTTGAGCCTAACAACCTTGGCACGAGTGCTCTCGACATGGTGAATGAACTTCTCATTGATCCCCCTTCACTTGCCCCTTAAGCGCCATCACTTTCGCCGCTTCCTTCATCTCTTTCTTCTTGTGTCGAAGGGCCCGCTTTGCCTCTTTCTTCTTGGCGGACTTCCCCTTAAGATCATCCAGCTGATCCTCGTGGGACCTCTGGATCCTCCTAAGCTCATCAGACTCCGCCCGGGCCCCATGGAGATCAGCTTGGTAGGCGTTCACTAGCGCGTTCTGATAGGTAATGAACGACAACAAAACAACAGTAAGTTAGTCATAAGCAAAAACAATCCATGGGAATCAAGAGATCGCTCACATCCATGCCAGCGGTGGATGCATCCATGTACAAGGTTTAGTGCTCAAGGGATCCCACCGGCACGAATGGCTCCCCAAGCCGGACAACACGAGCAAAGTACTCTGAGGCAAAGGTGCATCTGTCAAACTTTGGAGGAACAACGTCCGGTGGTGGAGTCTCCTTCACCTTCCTTGTCCTCTTACGTGGGCCGTCCGCAGCGACGCCCTTACCCTTGTCAACTCTTGGAGCCACACCTCCGCCTGAGGCCCCGCTGACAGGTCCCCATAATGAGCTACCAGAACATACGACAGGTCCCGCATGCCCATCAGCCTGAGACACACCAGACTGTGCCTCAGCATCAGCAACAGTATTCCCCTAGAGGATTATCCATAAGAATCATCCTTGCCTTCACAATTTCGATGGTATCCTCCGAACGGGTAGGAGATTCAAAGCCGGTCCTACGAAAGCGAGCACGCTCAACTCTATCCAAGGTGAAGGTCTTCTTCCAGTGAGTAGAATGATCTCGTAGGGTCTGAAGCAACAATGCAGAATCCTTGACTGCCCTGAACGAGATACGACACTCTGCACAAACACAAACAATGAAAGGTTGTACTACATTCAAAAATTTCAAGAGCAATACGTGTTATCTAATGAAGCAACTCAAGCGGACCAAATCTTGAGGGCCCACTGAGATCTAACTCGATGAAAGCCACCACCCTCAATGGAGTGATGATCAATCTTAACATAGAAAAAATGTTCATCCCAGTGGTGCACCTTTACTGGGAGACCGCTGATGACACCATGGCCCCGCTTCCCAGAGATGGCGTACGTAAGCCGCTTCTTACTGGAGGAACGAATCGACAAGGCACAAGATGAAATCAGCCTTCACTGTAACTCTACATTCAATACAGCGGACCACGGTCCCCACTAAGTGTCGAATCCCATTGGGAGGAAGCTGAGACAAGCACAACTTGTATTTCTCTAAAATGTTAACAGTGACACCCGGAAGTGGCAACCATAGCAATCCCTCATAGAATAAACTTTTCAACAGACAAAAGTACCTTGGAGAAGATCTCTCAATGCGATCAGAAGACGATGGGATGATGAAATCCACATCATACGGAATAAGGAACACCTTTCGCAACTTGTCTATCGAAAACTTATCTGACAATGTGGATCCAGGTGGGTCTGGTACAAGCCTCCTCACATCTGGTCGTTCGGCCTGATTGTTCAAGATTTCATGCTCGGCCTTAATCATAGCCTTCACCGCATCATATTTGAGGCTTCCATTTCTGCCTTGATATCGATAAATGGTTCATCCCCATCACCTACCGATAGCAAGGGAACCTCATGGGACTCGTGGTCATCCTGAGTCTCATCAACCTTACTATCACTACTGCCACTACTATCACTGATACTACTACTACTAGAAGAACTCGACGACTCAGAAGCATCATCATTCGACATCTCACTAAGAAGAAGTCTCTAAGGTTTGGAACCGCCACTACCCATAGAACATTTCCTAAGCATGCTATCTTCTAAGGCATGGTTCCTATGAGAAAACTCACCTTGATCATCAAACGTCCTATGACCACCGAGCTTATCACCGATCAAATTTTCATGAGAATATTCATCATTCCATCCATGGGTCACAATATCGTCTCTAAAATCACGACAAGGTTCTTCATATGTGGGACCATCACAAGCTTGGCCCGCCTCAACGAATGAGCCACATTAAAGCACGTGTGGTTCCCCCTCGACTCTACTTGGCATGCGTGCAAGGAAGCTTTCGTCCGTCCGTGACCCACGAGGTATGTGCGGGTTCCCTCCGACTTGACTTGGCCCACGTGGAAGAAGGGCACGCTCAGCCCGCGACCCTCGAAGCACGTGTGGGTCCCCTCCATCCCGACTTAGTCCGCGCAGGAGGAGAGCATGGTCCGCCGCGACCCAAATCCTCATGGCCTGCGGATCTCGATCCTACGCCTTGGTCCGCCTCCTTTCGGTCACTAGCATAGCTCGAGGGAGCCAACTCATTCACAAGAGCTCTCTTGCGTCTATTCTCTTCGACCATGGCCCGCTTCTTCCTCTTCAACCATTCACTAAGGTACATACCATCTTCTACTTCGCTCATCTCTTAATTGCTAAGCCTTTTCTAAAGATAGTAAGAAGAAAGAGTGGAAAGTGAATGGGTGGATGGTGAGGAAAGGAGATAGTGGAGAAAGATGGGGAAGGAGATAAGATTGGTGAATAGTGTTTTCAGGTTATAATATTACTATAACAACTCACTACAAAGCTTCTAAGCCCAGGAAGAAACAACGTTACAAACGCCTGAACTTTCAATGATTCATCCAAACAAGGTAATTTCTACAAGTTTCTATCAAAGTTAAAATCATAAAAACTATCATGTCACATCACGAAGAACAAGAGAGAGAACAGATAGTTACCTTGAAAACTCTGTAAAACTTTTGAACTTCAGGAATGCTTGCCTTGGACAAAGATGGTGGGGAGACTTCTCTTAAATAGAAATTTTCGGAGGGAAAAATCTAACACTCATCTCGATCAACGTGCAAGGGCAACATCTCAGTTTTCTTACACAACAGCCAGCATGGTCCACGTCTGGGATAACAACCCGTCGGAAGACAATGTATCAGTAACCATGCCATCTCAACGGTATGTGATCAACAACCATGCATCAATCTTTAATCTTCAAGCTATACTTTAACTCTCCATAGCTAACAAAGTAATAGAGACTTGGGGGGCTAACTGTGGGGGTCGGATTCCACCCCCTAAGATTGATGGCATTAAACGGTTAAGTGTTTTCCACAAAACACTACTACGGCCCACGAGCTGGCCATAGGTCCACACCATCGAGCATTACAGTCATGGACTATCGATTAGTACCGATATAATCAAGTATAGATCATTGAGGGTGCCACGATCAACAATGCATATAACAAGACATGAATCACTAGGCATAACTAAACTTGGCACGCGGACAAAGCTCTTAGGCTTATCCCGCGGGCCTAGTAGTGAACATGGCATGCAGACAAGCTCATGCGATTGTCTCGCGGGCAACATAATCGACATGGCCCGCGGACCATGTTCATTAACTATTCCGCGGGCCATGCAAGGAATTTGGCTCGCGGGATAAGTCTTTTGGCTTGTTCCGTGGGCCAGACCTCATACAAACTCCCATGACGAACAATCAAGCCTATGCTATGGATATTTGGTTAGTGGGTCCCGGTCGAAACTTTACCAAGCAATGTGCTAGCCAAGTCCCATTGTGGGTCCCGAATGATCTTAAGACAATCCAATTCGATCTCTCGATGATTAATTGAACGTCCGGACATGAAATGGACCCACAAAGGGTTGAATGAATGCATCAAGACTGCCCCGTGAGCCAAGTCTCATGCTTGGCCCGCGGGACAAGTTCAAGACCACAACCCGTGGGCCAAGTCTCCCCATGGCCCGAGGGACAAGTTCAAGACCACAACCCGCGGGCCAAGTATCTCCATGGCCCGCGGGACAAGTTCAAGATCACCACCCGCGGGGTAAGTCTTTATTGTGGCCCGCGGGACAAGTTCATGACCATCACCCGCGGGTGATGGTTTCTACCGTGGCCCGCGGGACAAACTCACCATCTTCATCCGCGGGCCAAGTCTCTGCCATGGCCCGCGGGACAAGTCTTACCGCATCGTCCGTAGGACAAGTCTCACTCTGGCCCACAAGACAACCTTCTCTGAACCAACCACGGACCAAGTCTCTACCATGGCCCGCGGGACAAGTCTCTCTTCAACATCCACTGCCAAGCCTCAGGTATGGCCCGCGAGATTGCTCACATTTCACTTCGCGAACTAAGTATCAAGTATGGCCCCAAGATTGTTTACATCTCAGTCTGCAAGCCAACTTAGCTCGCCAAGCAACATCGCATCCCGTGTGTCCAGGCACATGACTTAGTTCCAACGAGAACTAAGGACCTACGATGAACATTTCATCAAACGATCGATGAGGATCATCGTGATCACACTCTTTTTCCCTTGGTAAGGTTTTTTCCATGTGGTTTTCCTTGCTAAGGTTTTTAACGAGGTAGTCATCAGAATACATACGACTCACGAGATTATCTCAACAATCTCGTAGGCCTAGAAACACTCAAAACTAACCAAACAGCCCAGTTCGGTATCGTGGGCCCATTTCTATCTTCCATCAACACAAAGCCCTAAGGTCTATTCCAAGCGCCATCAAGTAGGAAGGTTCGAGAATAAAATCATCGGAGTATCTCGGAGGAAAGGAAACTATCCAGAAGACTGTTGGAGAAATAAAATCATATCTTCAGGAAATGGAAGGTGGCCCACAAAGGAGTTTGGGCCTCAAGGCGGTTTAGTTAGAGTATATATACGATCTAAGGCTGTAGGGTTTAGATCATCTTTTACATCTTGGAATCATCGAATAACTTGAGTCCTTAACAGCTTATATTTGAGAATTCTCTTTGCTATCAATAAAGTGACCCCACTTTTCTTATCTTGTTCTTTGTCTCATGCTTTTACTTCTTAAGCGGTTCACAATAGAGAGTCGATGATCCCTAAAAAGAATCGTTTGACAAGTTTTTGGTTGTGTGTGAATTCTTGCCCACACAAGGCCCACCGATCGATCAAGACCCATTAGTCCAAGGAAGCTACGAGAACAGATTCAGAAAGGACTGTTGCATTTGGGGAGATATCAGAATATGTTGGAGATAATCACATAAGATACTTAATCTTCAGAAAACGCGTCTCAGATATCAGTCGATTGAATATACTACTGGCGATCGATCGATCAAAGCTGGATAGACAGAAATATTTGGATTCCTATCCAAATCCTCTTCCTAATTTATCTCGGCCAACAGCTCGACCCTCTCCCTTATAAATACAAACGACTGCAGCCAGAAAAGAACACACATTTACAAAGCTTTCATTTCTCCAGAGAAACTATTTTGAACCCTCTTTTATAATAAGCTATTTTTATTGTCATCATGTTTGCTCTTACTATATTTGAGTAGTCTTTTAGTTAGGAATAGGGTTTTGCTAGGAGGAATCATGGTTTGGTAGATAGGCAATAGGGTTGTGTAATGATTAGTTTGTAGGCTTACTTTGATATCAGATCTTAATATAATCATAGGATAAACCTGCTACTAATACACCACTTAAAGTAAGAGATCCAGAAAATGATAGTGGAAGCTTTACTATTCATAGTGTAGTAGAATTTGATTTCTTGAACTTAATTCCTAGATTAATTGGTTGATCAGCCCATAGGTTCTCTTTCTGAAAAGATATATGTTAGAGTTAACTCGGATAATAATTGAACTAGACTGGCTAGGCCTGACCATAAGGATAGTCAGTTAATAGTGATTTCAACCTTATAGCCTAAACTAGAATTTACATTAATTGCTACCCTGAATAATTCAAACCGTGATCCTCTTATGCATTGCCTGACTTCCTAACGCTTTTTCTTATTGAATTTTCTCACGTTTTATTTGTTTTAGTATTTTCAAGCATTGGTCGATCGACCGCATCATCTGCAATCGACCGAAAAGTGTTCTCAACGATTGACCAGTTCACACTGTCGATCAACCAAAACCACAAACCACTTCATTTTGTTGCTTAGCTCGAGTGAACTTGGACGTGCTATTGCGTACACTCTACTTCATATGGATTCGACCCCTAAGTACTATTGCAAGACATGTGTGCTTGCAGAACATATTTTGGGCGAAAATTAAATCCCCATCAGCTACCCCTGCTTTTGCCTTGTCGGATACATGTTTAGTTCCTTGTTCGTTAATCAAATACCTCCAACGTATTTTTTTTATCTTGTGGACTTCACTGTGCCATGGAAAAAACCAGTATTTTGGTCTCCCTCGCGTAGCCATTTTTCTCTACTCTTTTGCTTCCGAAAAAGCTCCTCTTGTCGATAGGCTTTAGATAGTTCATCCTTGATATCTCTGATTCTTCTTTTTTTTAGTAACGGGGAGCTCCTCTAATATGACCAATTCTTCTTTCAGTAAACAAATATGAACATCTGGATTTGTACCCTTCACTTTCTTCCATTTACTAATAGCTCTACGGATATCTACCATTCTTGATAAACAAGCTCTCGACTAGGCCTGGGCTTTCAGTTCCCCGGTTCGGTTCCGGTTCGGATCTTCGGTTCTTCGGTTCCTGGAAAAAAGGAACCGAATGGAACCGGGCTAGTTTTTCGGTTTGGATCGATTCGGATCCGATTGGATCGGGTCGGTTCAGATCCATAATTAGGGGATCCGAATAGGAACCGAAACAGATTTTGGTTCGGTTCGGTTCGGGTTAAGGACCGAAAGAACCGAAGGAACCGAAATACCCGAATATCCTAAGCTCCTCACTTATGCAAAGAACGTAAAACAAACTTGTTTCCATGTCAATTACAGACCAAAATTATGCAAATAATGGAACAAAGATATGCAAATCATGGAGAAAATATTATAGAATCCATTTGACAAACTCATTTCTCGGATGTGACCAACCTACCATACCAAAACAAATAAGAACATATGTGTTTTAAGTTTGCACAACAAAAGACCAAAAGAGAGAGACAAGATTTGGGACCAAAAAATCCAAAAGAGAGAATCGACTTATCTTGTATCAATCTACTCACCAAAGCAGTAGACCAACAATCTTGTTCTCATAGCAACAAACATCTTCAAGAAACTTGTTACAAAACAAACAAAACAGACACATGGTTGTTACTTGTTAGCGCACATAAGAAACACAAGAAATCCAGAAGACATAATGTAAAAATAGTGTGGAATAAGAAATGTAAAACCTGGTAACATCCGAGAAATAAGATAACATCTGACAAGACTTGTAGCTTCTTATCCTAACCCAAACTCTGATAAGAAAATGAGGAAGATAAAATCAAAATCAGAAAACTACAATATACAAGTATACAAAGTCGAAGAAAAATACCTTTTTGTAACTTGTCTTGTAGCTCTATATCCACGAGCATCTCCTTAATGGAGATTATGCCTTTACCAGTGAATTTGATCTCACTCTTCAACCACTGCTCTGTGCACATCAGAATCTCAATTAAATTATGCGTAAGACAACTCCTATAAGGGTCCAGGATCCTATTACTAGTGTTAAATGCACTCTCTGATGCAACCGATGACACTTGCATTGCAAGCATATCTCTTGCAATCTCAGATAAAACAGGAAACTTTGGAGTATGCATTCTCCACCAACTAAGTAGATCAAACTCTACACCTGGTAAAAGAGGAGGATTATCTACTGCTTCCTTCAAGTAAAGCTNTTTATCTACTGTTTCCTTCAAGTAAAGCTCTAATTCATTACTAGCATCATGAATTCCTTTTGCATTGATCATCTCCATATATATAGAATCCATTCTCTCATAACCC
>OVAP01003943.1:0-15554 GCA_900406295.1 Aurinia saxatilis
GTTTGTAATAAGATATTAGACTCCAAATTTATAGACAACTAATTATCTTATACAACACAAATCATAAAATATTAACCTAAGCAACATTCATATCAATATATCTAACAATTAAAATAAATGAAAAAAATTAGGATTGCACACTAACATAGTGTGATTAAAAATCAATGACGTGAGATGTATATAATTATGGATATTTTAAAACAATATGACAAAAAATTGCAATACACTTTTAAATAGTAAATCATATAAATCGCATAGACTATGTATAATAGATCTTTTAAAACAACATCACAAAAGAAATTCAAAAAAGTGTACTACAATTACAAAAACATGTGTCGGACATCATTATCCCAAAAACAAAAGAAATGGAAACGAAAAAGTAACACATCCCGCGCGTAGCGCGGATCCACCACTAGTATCATATAATATGTGTGCTAAATAAATTACATATTCTTTAACTCACATGTCTAAACAACAAAATTCTTATTATATGCATGTGTGACTTGCATGTTACATATATAAATACAGAACACTAAACTAGTCCAGATAGTTTTTATACATGCTCCTTCCACATTCTTATTTGACCAAATTTTTAAGGCCCACTTCCTCTTTCGTGCAAAATACCGTTTGTATTTGTGATAAACAAAGGAAGGAAATGTATTTAGGGCCTTTCAAACCCAGCACCAAATTCTACACCAAATCTTATTTTAGTGTAAAATTCTCTTGGACATTAAAATAGTGCAAACCACTTTTTTGCACTAAAATAGTGTAAAAATTTAGTGTTGCGTGCTGAATTTTTTTATTTATAGAAAAGGTCCTCCATGTTTCAAAATCTTTTATATAAATTTTTAAATATATTTTAAATGCATAATTTTTATTAAAAATGATTAATCAAGTGAACATTTACATTTCTTACATCCACACTATTTCAAAATTTTATATAAATATTTTTTTCATTGAAATTAAAAACTTAAAATGCAAATAACATTTATATAATAGAAGATATAATGACATAAACTAATAATAAACTTTTAAAAACATAAACGGTAGCAAAAGTAAAGATAAAATACAAAAAATAAATGAAAAATGAAAAACATAAAATAAATTAAAGCTAAACAACATAAAATGACTTAATTAATAATTTGTGGGAAAAGAATCAAATATCACAAAACTCATTTTTCAATTTAAAATGACTTAATTAATCATTTGTGAGAAAAATACACTAATGGTGATGCCAAATAAATTGTACTAATTTTATTGTTCTCTGTATTTTTATTTTTCTATTTTACTATGTTGTGCTATGTATTTTTATTTATATATTAGAGTTTTAATTTTAAGTAATATTTTTATTTCTGAATTATTACTATATCATTAATTTCGTCACTGATAAATAAAAATTAAAATACAAATCACATTTACATTTTCTTGCAATATATTATTATTTTTATTTAATTTATTATAAAAATAATTTCCAAAATTGATTATTAACAATATGTTATACTTTTACTCTCTCATTGTTTTAAATTGATAATTCACATCACTTAATTAGATAAATGAAGTACTAGTGGATAAATTTATTAAAAATATATAATAAGTGGGTAAATTTATAATTTTGATAAATAATGGATATAATTAGAAAAAGAACAAATTGTAATGAAAGTGAATATACCTAGAATATTCCTTTTTGGTATAAGAAATAATGCAATGAGTTGGAGTAAAATCAACATTGTTTTAGTGCAACACTATTTTAGTGCTTAAAATAGTGCAAATGATTGGAGATACTCTTAGTTTAGAGTAAATGTTGATCATTAGTGGATTCGAATATCCAAAGACACACAACTCCCATCAATTTATCAAAAAAGAAAAAATAAAAATAAATCAAAGTCGATAATTTTTATTCAGCGGATTCCACAAATTACATTATTTTTTTCACACTCCCATTTCTCTTTTGTTATTTTTAATTATTAGTTCCACTCCCTCAACCTCAAGTCTCAAACACCTAGTGACTACGATTTTATCGCCCGGAGTGCAGCTCATATGGCTCCCAAGAAGGAGACTTAGGGCTATGAAACTCGGAAACAACCATTGCGTCCAATATCTTTAGAGCTTCTTCATTTGTCACCGACCTTGGGGTCTTGTACTGACTCACAGAAGAGCCTCGAGACAGGAAGAAATTCATGAGCTCGTCAAAAGCGCCACGCCTAACAACTTTAATCTCAAGTGGTCCAATGTTCTTATCACTAGTTCGTTCTTTTCTATACACAGAGTCAAGAGACTCCTCAACAGTGAAGCAGCATTCTTCCAAGATATCGCGGTCAAGATCGATTTTTGCGTTCTTGAATTTGCTCCCGAGTTCCCAATAGAGCACGTAATGTCCTGGCATCGAGCAGGAATCCACACGACTAGTGAAATCCATGAGCATCAAGTTATGTGGCTCGAGCAAGAGCTTTGCATTTGTCACTGCCTTGTGGAGGTCTTCTTCATAGGTCTTGTCTATGTGGATGCTCAGAACAACTTTCTGTCTTCCTACGAAATAAAACTGTGGCGCCTTGTTGTAGAAACCAGTCACTCGTAAAACATCCCCCAAACGGTACCTATACAAACCTGTAAAAATCATACATACATTTTGTGACACTCTATTAGAAAACAAAACTGATGAAATCTTAAATTCGGAATTTAAAGCTAAAATTTGCATTGAAAACTTAAACAACTAATGTAAGAAAAAGAAAGATTTAGAATGACAACTAATATGAAATCTATTTATACTAATTGTAAAACATTTATTTTGAAACAAAAGGAAAAAGGAAATAGAAAATATAAAATCTTACCACAAAACGTTGTAATAAGAAGTTCATAATCATGACCGATTTTCACATCGACAAGATCGACAACCGCTTGGTTCTTTGTGGGATCATGACCAGATTCTACTTGATAGTCTTTCTCCACCTCTAAGAACTCGAAGTATGCCATATTTGGAACGATGGTATACGACACATCACTAGGCTTGGCCATAGGATTGATATTGATACCAATGAAACATTCGGAGCTACCGTAAGACGATGAAATTAAAGGGAGACCTCCCCCATAGAATTCCAACAATGGGATGTATTGTGCCATGGAGCCGGTTACGACAGCCTCGATGCATTTGGCTTTTGGCCATAGTCTCTTCATTATTCCCTCCCATGATGGTTTATTGCATTCTTGCTCGATCAAGCTTGCTAGGTCCGGATTTGGACCAGTGAGGAATTTAGTGATTCCTGAAACACATTGAGGGTCTGTGATCCAGTCGCTAAGACGGCCAGTCCTTATGTTTGAGCATAACTCATGCCAGTGATCTTCAAAGAACTTGATTACTTTGAGGAACGTAGAAGCAAAGGGTGCACCGAGGCGAGCTACATTTTCACGTTGTAGAAGGCCACAAAGCAATTGGCAGAACATGCTCTGATCAGTGTCAGCACAAGTTGAAATTGCATGCGGACTTATTTGTACTCTATCCCTATAAATCATATAACACATACAATAAGAAAAAAAACACTAGCAAGACCAAGGGGAATGTTCATCAATGGGAGAAAGGTTTTATTGATTTTTACCATAGAAATGAGTTAGTTGGGTTTACGCTTTTTAAAACACAAGTTATCATAAACCTGACCAGCAACCCCGAAGGAGTCTCGGTTTCTCGGGTGACAAAGTAAAACATGAGAGATTTTCCTTCCATAAGCCCCTCGATGTGTCTGCAAAGAGTAACAATAAGGGGTTGTGGTTTTACTCACTCTTTTCTGGTATTAACTAAACAAGAAATGAACTTGGAGTTTGAAACTCTTTACTTGAAGACTAGAGGTGCATAGAGAGATGCAAACAAGATCCGCTGTTCCATTTCCTCTGTTGTCAGAGGAATCAACTTTGGAACTCCTCCTGAAGTACCCGAGCTGCAAAAACAATAGCTTATTTGACTCTTTTCATAGTCTATACTTATTCCATCCGTTTCATATTAGTTGTCATTTTTTACTACTCACACTTTTTTTTTGCTTTTTTGTGAGACTATTCACACATATTAAAATAACATATTATACCCTTAAAAATGAGAAATTAACTAGGAATTAAGGTTAAATTTGGAATTTAAAACTAAAATTTGTATTGAAAATCTAAAACGACAAACTAATATTAAAAAGAAATCTAGAATGACAACTAATATGAAACCGAGAGAGTAACAAACATGTGTATTGTGTTTGAAAGAACCTTGCTAAAAGTAAACTGATGGGTCGATCACAAATGAGATCGAATGGCTCTCCATTAGCAATACGATCAATATAAGACTGATAATCTTCATAGGTCACAACGGGTAGGTTCTTCTTGAAGCTTTGTTTATCGATTTGACCTTTAAGATAACGTCTAAGATACTCGGTTTGAGCGTTACGTGAAAGTATTGCTTCCAGCACAGAATCTTGAATCTGCTTTACGTTGGTGGTCACATTTTCAAGAAGAGTCATGCAAGCTATTGGGTTTGTTGGATCGAACCTTGGCAACATATTTGCTAGCTGCAAAGAAAAGTCTTATAATCACTCGTGGATCACCAAGTTGCTTACAAAATATTGAAGAGCAAGAACTTAGTAGATGAGCTCTGGCCTCTCTCACACTCTTTAAGCTGTAAAATTTTGGAAGAAAGCATACAAAAGGTGTGATGTGACGAAATGTTTGGGTGCCTTAAAAAAGTGAGACATCGAATGTATGATTATTAACATCTTTTTGGGTCAGATTAATCCAAGTTGCTATACCGGTTCATTGGTTTGATTAACAAAACATTGAACCAATGAATCGTATAAACCTCTCAAAATCAATTTGACCAATCGCATCATTGGGTTTGAGATCATGGCTCGAAACGACTCGCGATCTAGGTCGCCGTCTCACCGCCGACGCTACTCTCGCTCGCCGGTCACTCACCGTAGTAGCCGTCGTACCAGACGCGACCGCAGCCGTTCACCGTATTCATCAAGGTCTGCAACAATCTTCTCTTCTCTCTTGTGATAAAATTTGGGAAAAAGCGAATATCGATTCTTATGAATTTAGGTTTAGTGTTTTACATGTTCTTCACCAAGTTTTGATTAGATTATTGTTCTCTGTGCATAATTTTTCAGAAATTCTCGAGCTTTTTCTCTTTGTAAACTTCGAATTGGTGTTTCTGTTACCAAACTAGATTCAGTAGCCATTAATGTTTGTTTTTTAGCTGCTAAGTGTTGAAGAAGCTGTTTTAGTTCAACACATTTTGATAAGAGAAAGTCTCCTTTAAATAGACACAGGAAGAGTAGATCTCCTACACCGAGGCAACGGCAAAGGGATAGAAGTGGTTCATTGTCTCCTTCATCTTCTGAGCAGCGAATTACGATCGAAGCGAAGAAAGAACAGGAAGAGAAAGCGAGGTAATTACTTTCTCAGTTTTGTGTGTTTAGGCAATGTAGTAATTTGTTTACATGGGAGTAGGATTATATTAAGGTTTTTGCCCAACCAACTGGAGAAAAAGTAGACTTATAAGGTGTTGAATTAAGCTTGTTCTTCAACTTTTTAGAGGTGAACCAAATATATAGCTCTGTAGTGTACATTGACGTCTTGTCGGTTCTTGGTTCTGGAAAAATTTATAAACTGAATAGTGTTTGAGCAGTGTTGGGAAGATTTACTGATCAATGTATTGCGTTTGCAAATGACCGAACTTGAAAAATTCATTAAGGTACAAGTGTTTTTGTTCTCAGTCTATCCATTAACTCTGGTTTTCATGCTTAATTAAGATTGCTGCATGAAGCTGAGCTCAAGCGACTAGAAGAAGAGACAGCAATGCGGATCGAGGAAGCAGTGAGGAAAAATGTTGAGGAACGGATGAAAAGTGAGGAAGTTAAAGCAGAGATAGAAAGGCGGACAAAGGAAGCATATGAAAAGATGTTTCTTGATGTGGAGATACAGCTAAAGCAAGAAAAGGAGTCTGCTCTAAATGAGGCGAGGAGAAAGGAAGTAAGTCTAGTTGTCTGTTCAATGTTGCCTTACTATTTGTTTTTGTTTCTTGTTTTGGAATACTTACTGAAAGTATGAAATATGGGAAATTAATTTAGGAACAAGCTCGGAGAGAAAGAGAAGAGCTGGATAAGATGTTAGAAGAAAATAGTAGGAGAGTTGAAGAATCTCAGAGGAGAGAAGCTCTGGAACTTCAACGTAAAGAAGAGGAAAGGTATAGAGAATTGGAGCTGATACAGAGACAGAAGGAGGAGGCTGCAAGGAGGAAAAAACTGGAAGAAGAAGAAGAGATTAGAAATTCCAGTAAGTATTCAAATGGGCACAGATCACGATCCAAGTTGCATTTCGGCATGGGGTTATAATTAAGAAACATCGATGAAGGCCAAGTGTGAAAAAGCTTTTGCGTTGTATCATAGAATAGGGAGGTGCAGTTAATGGTTCCAAACAAGTACAATCAGTAGTACCTAGCTGAGCATTCTTAGAGCTTGTTGTTTCAATAGCTGACCCTGCTTAGAGCTTGTTGTTTCATTATGTTACGGAAAAAGCAGTTGCAGTTAATTAAATGTAGCATCTTTCAGTGTGGGTATAGTGAGATGTGTGTTTCTGCTATAAATCTAAGGAAAGTGGTATGTTTTGTGAAGCTGCTTTTTGTCTTTCGGATGATAAATGTGATTTAGGACCAACTTATCTTTGGCTTATATATTTCCTAAACATGTGAAAGCTGCTTCTGTCGAACAGATGATAAATGTGATGTAGAATCAACTTATGTTTGGCCTTGTATCTCTCCTAATCTCTGTTAACTAATTTTGGACTTGGGCAATTAAGAAAGGCTCTTATGTGAAACAGATATAGATGCATTTTTTAAATAAAAAAAAATTTAATCAACCACACAATCATAAATCATAGATTGGATGTCAGTTTACATAATTAAATTCTAATAATCTATTGCGTGTCGAACGTGCTAGACAATCCGCCTTCGTGTTTATTAACCGTAAGAGAGAAGGAAGGGAACCGTCCTTTAAGCTCACTGAAAGCGTCCAACTGTATATCGAAAGCTGCCCAATCTTGGGGTGATTGGATAATTCCAGTAATTCCAAATAGTCTGTCTGGAAACTGGAACATGGTAGATTATGCTCCAAGAGAACTTCCATGGCCAAAAGAAACGCCTCAAATTCTGCGTGTAGAGGTGAAAGACTTCGTCCGGTTCCACTACCACCAAGAAGGATGACACGATCGCCCTGTCCATAGACCCACCCTAATCCTGAGGTTAGATCTGAGTTTTTTCAAGAACCATCAATTTGACAGTACAACTCTATCTGACAAGGAGCGTCCACCAACGTCTCTGAGTATTTAGAACTAGCGTCAATTTGCGCCCCTTCCCAGACCAAACATTCACGTTCAGCTAGAAGTAATGTATCCATCGGGTCAAATTCCATCCCGCGAAAGATCTTGCTATTCCTTGATTTCCAAATAAACCAGAGTACCCATGGATAACTACCCTTATTGTCCAGCCACACTTCAGTCCCCTCCACAATATTTGGAATCCGCCAAAATAAATAATTCATATTTGCATAAACTGACTCACTTGGAAAAGCATTCTCAACAATCGCGAAATTGGCCATAGTCTATATTTGAAGTGCCATCGGACACTCAAATAAGCATGATTAATGGTCTCCTCCGTCTGGCCACATCGAGGACAACATGTATCCACATGTACTCCTCTTTCCTTTAGTCGAGACAAAACAACCAAAGAACCAGTCACCAATTGCCATATAAAACGTTTAATCTTAGCTGATCATTTAACTATCCAGAAATTCGCCTGTAATACAGTAATGGTCTGTTCTTGAATAAGAGAAAAATCATCGTTTTGGCCAAGTTTCTAGACAAGCCAATGATCAGATTTTACTGTATAATTTCGTGAAATGCCATAAGAGCCTATCTTCGCATGGCTGTGGCCGAAGAATAATTCCTTGGATTAAAAGGACATCAGAAGGTTCCATCAACTAATATAGTAGTGGAACGTTCCATGTCCTGCCATCATGTGTACGTACCTGATTTACCATCAAGTCCGAGTAAACATCCCCCCCCCCGGGACCACGAGCCGGGCATGGGACCATGTCCGCAATCCAAGGATCCTCCCAAACCGAGATATTACATCCATCGCCCCACACGGTACCGAGTTCCTTGAAGTAAGACATCCCGAGCTAAAAATAGGCTACTCCATCTATGAGAAGGAGAACGTCCTCTCGATGCGTTTAAGAGGACACAAATTTATGTAGTATCAGCCTTTCATGACTCTTGCCACTAAAGAATATGGAAATTTCTGAAGACGCCATAACCGTTTTTCCAAAAGGGCAAGATTGAAATATTCCAAATAACGGAAACCAAGTCCGCCTTCGTTTTTTATAGACATAATTTGTCACATGCATTCCAATGGATAGCTCGAGAGGTTCCGCTGGAATTCCACCAAAAATTTAAAATAACACTGTTTAACTTGGTAGTTAACGTATGGGGAAGTTTAAGCATGAAATTACATGATTAGGCAAAGCAAAAGCCACTAATTTTATCATAACCTCTTTGCCAGCCATAGAGAGTAGTTGGGAAGACCATCCATTCACTCTACCCTGGAGTTTCTCATTCACAAAACCAAAGATTTTGGCTTTTGATCCACCTAGGCTCTCCGGAATACTGAGGTAATTACTTATCCCTCCTTCTTTGAGAATACCGAGCAATAATTTAATTGCATGTCGCACCTCCTCTGGTACCTTCTAGCTAAACATTATAGAGGAATTGTCATAGTTTATGACTTGCCCAGAGGCTCGTTGATATGCCCCTAGCAGTTCCAGAATACCAGCACATTCCGTCTGAGTCACCTTACAAAAGAATAAGCTATCATCTGCAAAGAGTAAGTGAAAAATAGTTGGACTCCCCCGCGCTACTTTAAGTCCCGTTAACGTCTTACCCAATTCATATTTACTTAAATTGGCAATCAATGCTTCTGTACATAGAAGAACAGATACGGAGATATTGATGAAGACCTGAAAAGACACTGAACGAACATACCACATGATTTGGGATACCACATGTTAAATCTTAACCTATCAAGCACTGCTTCAAGAAAATCCCATTTAATTCGATCATATGCCTTACTCATATCCGTTTTAATAGCCATAAATTCCTTCGTACACGCCTGATTTGTATGAAACCCATAAATTCCTTTGTCAACCCATCCGGCCCTGGAGATTTCTCCGGATGCATAGCGAATAAAGCTTTCCGCACCTCCTTTTCCGTAATTTTCTGCAACAAATTCCTATTCATATCCTCTGACACCTTAGGGCTAATTGATTGAATCAAGTCATAGGAATTATCCGAAGCATCTGAAGTAAACAAACCCTGAAAATACTTTGTGGTAGTTTTTTTCATACCCAAATCTTTAGTCTACCAAACCCCATTATAATCAAACAATTATATAATCGTATTACGAGCCCGTCTTTATTTTGTAGCGGCATGGAAATTTTTTTGTATTTTTGTCCACTTCTTTCAACCACATATTACGACTTTTCTGTTTCTAATATATTTTCTCCTCCTTATAAACGTCCTGTAGTTTTATCGTAATATCCCTAAGCACAACCTCAATGACCGTATCGTCCAATTTTGCTTCATCCAAAGTAGGGCTGGGATTTTAAACCAAACCGATTGAACCGAACCGAAACGAAATTTGAGTGGTTCGGTTTTGGATCGGTTAGTGAGTGTAAACCGATTGGTAGAATTCTAAAATAAAATCAGTTTTTGGTTCGGTTCGGTTCACCATAACGGAACAGTTAACTGAACCAAACCCAATAACCATGATAATTCTATTTAATTTTTATGTTTATTAAAGAATCTTCTTGTTTTGACCATTTCAATGTCATCAAAATCGAAAGAGAGACTACAAACTAAATCCGAATTAACATCTACAAAGAAGAAAGAAGAAGAACAAGTTGAAACTGAGTTTTATCATCAAAATTTGAATCATTATGGAAAAGCACACGATCTAGTTGTTAAAAAAAAGGAAGAAGATGCAGTTGGAGTGGAGAAGAAGAAGAGAAGGTGGAGGCCAAGAGGCGGCTGGAGAGAAATTAGACAATTAGGGTTTTTTTCCGTTATATATATATGATATACTTAAGGCCCAACACAAATGGACAAAAAAAAACTTAAGGTCCAAGAAAATTAAGATTATCCCAATAACAAAAAAAAACTTTGTAGAGAAAAAAACCAAAATAATCGAAATTAAGTGAATTAACCGAAATAACCGAATTCTACTTGAATTTAACCGAAAAATATGTAAATTTCGGTCCAGTTCGGTAGAAAAATAAATATTCCAATTAACCGATAACCGAACCGAACCGAACTTTTATTCAATTATTTTCGGCAGATTTTTTCCTAACCGAACTAACCTAACCGAACCAGCAGCCCTAATCCAAAGTGTTTTTTTAACAAAGCAATGTTAGCTTGGCCTGGCGGAATATTATTCTTTCGCCACCAGGAGATCGAGTTCCTACAATTCTCGACTTTTCCGCAAAATTCGTTATCCGAAAATTCCGTGTTCTATTCCATCCCGTGGTAATAGCCTCGTGTAATCCTTCCCTACTAGTTTTAGCAAACCTGAAAGATTTCTTTCTAGGTGTAACGTGGGAATTAAAGATACCCAAAATTGGTCGGTGGTCCGATCCAACCATTTTAAAATACTTAACCGTAGACGCTGCAAACATATTTTGCCATTCAGCATTACCTATTGCTCGATCGAGACGACAACGGATTTTTTGTGTACTGCGAATCCCGTTCTTTTGTTTAATTCGTTTACCCCTCCATGATAATTGATTTTCATAACAATGAAAGTCTAACATTCCACAATGATTTATTATATTGTTAAAAGGAGCAAAAGATCTTGCCGATCTTAACCAGACACCTTGTTTTTCATTATTACTCACTATTTCATTTAAATCACCAAGCATTAACCATGGATCTGGTCTTTGAACACTAAGTTCTTGTTGTTTGTCCCATACCTTTGTCCTATGTTTAGTTACAGGATCTCCATATACAAAGAAAGTAAACATTTTATTCCCCTTAACACTAGTCTTGGGGTGACAACAATTTCCTTAAACGTCTTACTTAAAGCCTCCAAATCACTAGACAAAACAACAGTTTGAACCGGCGTACCTATTGTGGTATTCGGGTCCTCCAAGTGATAATCACCATTAAAACAGTCCTCGAGACCCATACCACCGGGATTAAAATTTGCATAGTCCAGGAGTTCCCCGTCCTCACCAAGCAGATTATCCTCAAGTTCTACATGGGAAGCAGCCACAACTGACAATCCAGAACCTCTCTTTGACTCCATTACAGCCGTTCCATCCATACCTTCCTGTCTTCTACCCATAGTCTGATCTCCGTCCATTACATGTGTACTGGTAGGTATCTCAATTCCTGAATGTGATCCCTCCACAATCTTCCCTTGGGACCCCTTATTATGGTAAGATGGATACAAAGGCTTAGGCCAAGTGGAGTTACGCCCCCTGTGTGACATATAACGAGGCTTTGTTGTCTTCTGAGAAGCAGCCATTTTGTCTTTCAATTTCTCATAGCGATCGCCCTCTCGAATTTCCTCTCTTATCTCCATTTTGTTCCCTTATGTAAATTCCACCTCGATTAATGCGATTAGGAGCACCACCTTTATCACTTTGTTCCCTACCATACATTTTGGACCCCTTGTTTCCTGTCTCAGAAGACTGAAGCGATCTCTTCCCAGACCATTTGCGTTGCGCCTCCCACTAATCCTCTGTTTTCGGCACTCCACTATCCTTGACTTGAGTTGCTTGCAAAGCTCCGGAATTCGCCTCTAGATTACCCAACATAGGACAATCAACCACCAAATGAGACATTAATTAACAATGCTTGCAATAATTCAACAATTTCGCATATTTCAGCGATACTGTCATCGCCTCGATCTCACCACCAATATCAAACGGCACTACCGTATGGAAAGCCAGGGGTTTATACCCATTAAGGACAACCTTGACGCAACCTGTTGCCACATCCACAACAACGACATGACCCAAATCTCTGCATATAGCCCACAAAGTCGCCGCACTACAATAGATTGGTGGAATACCACGTATCTTGATCCAAAAACAAATATCAGAAGGAAATCACTCAGTATGATTTAGTTCCCATTTAACTATAGTAACCATCCACGAATTGTAATGATACGGCGCATTTTCAAGCACCTCCTTCATTATTAATTTATTTAGGAACTTAAACAGGAACCTATCAAAACCAAGGTACGTGCCTCGTACTCACCCCTCAAGTCGCCAGATCTTCGGCATGTCATGTAGAAGATCCTCCATGTGCTGGAAATTTGGCTTGAACATTCTCTTAATCAACATGAGAGAGTGTTGTTCAATTCTCTTGTCGATGTCCGCCTTAGAAATTTTGATCACCTCACATCTTGTGATAAGGAACTTTTCCGAGACCAAACTTGACTGCTTCATGATGATTGTAACTCTTGTCTAGACCCCAAATTCAATTAACCTCGAAATCCAAACAAAGTCTGAATCCCAACACCAATAAGAAAGGAGAAACCCAGATAACCCAAATCCAATACGCAATAAATCACTGACCAAAGACCAACACTTCTGTAATATGAATATTGTAGAAATGATATGAATCTGAGAGAGATACTGACATATTAAGAGGTATTTTAGAGATACGTAACAGAAGTGTCCAGAAGTGTTGGTCTTTGGTCTTTGGTTTTCAGTTTCCAAAATATGTCTACTACAAGTATTTTAGAGATACTGACATATTAAGAGGTATTTATGCTTTTTCCCCCTTTTTTAAGAGAAGTTTTGGGAACATATTTATTTGAGTTTACAATTGAAAAAAAATATATATCTAAAATTCTATTTTTACAATTAATAAAGAATTTTTTTTTAGGTTGACAAGGGTTACAAATGTTTTTCATAGAAATATAAATACTTAAGTATTATTCTAAATTACTTTCATAAAAATCTTTAATATTTTCTTGATGTAAGTGAGTGTGAAAATTTCAAGTAGCAATTAAATTCAAACCAAACCAATTAGAAAATTCTAAGTTTTAATACAATAAATGCATTTAAAAAAAAAAGAGTGGACACATGTCATTTTTCTAGGTGAAACATGACAGCGTCTCGAAGCTCTTTTGAGAAGGGATCTTACAATATTATATAAGATATGTATTTAGATTGTTTTATGTTCAACCGGTAATATATATATTCGATGTCAACAAGTCAAAAAATATTCTGCAAATGCATTTATTTTCCGTTACACTAGTTTTATAATTACTTGATAAAGTTTGAAACCACAATCGTCCGCTTTCACAAACTCGGGTAATCTCATCAACACTGTTGTGTTATATCCAGTATTCTAAAAATCGGCCTAGGCGCTTGCCTAGATGTCCAACATATATATCTGAAACAATTTTAGACAGATCAATGGAAAAAATTCGGGGGTTAGGTTCAACGATCTAAATCGCCTAAAATCGGTCAAATCTCTCTGGGTTTTTTTTATATATATTAAAAATTAGAAGTAAAACATGAATTGAGGTTCAATTATATAATCATATCGCCCTCTCTCTTTTTTTTTTTTTCTTAACTGCAATACACCTCTCTCTATTTTGTCTTTCACAATCTGATTGATCATTTTTATTTTTTTGAATCTTTTTCTATTCTTTTTTAGTTTTGTACAAATTTACTTTTTCATTTATCGTTTTGATTTTGCTATCTATCAACTTTAAATAATGTTTTTATGTTTATTATAATTTTTCATTGTCTCCTTTAGTTTATGATTTTATGTTGTTTTAGTAGTTTTAAGTATTTTTATTCTGGCTTCTCACAATTATTACGACAATGCTTTTAGTTTATATTTTGGTTTTCATCTTTTTTTTATAAAATATATCTTATTAAGTTTTTGAATTTTCCATAGATTTTTACTTTTTATTTTTCGTATTTGATAAATTAATATTTTAATATTTCGTTAGAAATATATAAATTATTAAATAATTGTTCAACGCCTCGGGTCCCAGACTCCGATTAATTCCTCTAAGACGCTGAATATTTACTGTGAACCTTGGTTTGCTATATCAGTTAGATTGTTAGTCCAAATCTGGTATGAAAGGGAAATTATTTATAATAATTTAATTAATCGTAGGAGAATTACATTTTATACAGTTGTAAGTAGCTTTTGAACGGCACCAACTAGACATAATGCTTATCCTGTTGTACATCTAGTATGCCAGTTATTTCCAACCTTTTTTTTTTCCAATCTTATAGTTAGAAGTTAGCTCATTTTGATTAATATACACAAATTTTTATGTTAAAGAAACACAATTTTGAATAACGTAGCTAGAATTGCTTCGTAAGCATACTCTGTGTAAACCATAAAGTTTGCCTACAGTTCGTTTAGCATTAAAAAGAAAAGTTGAATTGCTAGAACTTTAGGAAAAGCTAGAGATGATAACTATAAGAATATTGAGATAAATAATCAAACTAAAGCAGTAAAGAAAAGATGCACGTACTGTAAGAATTATTTTGGTGTCATACATGTATAATCAATGTGTTAGGGTTATTATTTATATTAGTCAATATTTATGTGGTCACTTTAGTGTA
This sequence comes from Aurinia saxatilis, assembly GCA_900406295.1. NCBI lineage: Eukaryota > Viridiplantae > Streptophyta > Magnoliopsida > Brassicales > Brassicaceae > Aurinia > Aurinia saxatilis. The sequence continues at coordinate 14,679 of OVAP01003943.1, forward strand.
AAGTAAAAGACTTAGGTATAAGTGTTATGAAAAAATTAATGTGTGGATACGTTGTTAATTTCTAATTTGATGAAGGGCTGAATTAGAAATTAATTATATATATATATACCTATATCAGGTTATGGTCCCCACAACAACTCTAACGTGAGAAATACAGAAAATCTCTCTACATCCCATCAACAGAGATCTACAGCTTTTCTGAGTTTGTTGTGGAATAGCCTAACCCATCACAAAGTTTTAAGGCTTTTCATAATCCAGACTCATAAGCCTAAGCATGGATTCATCAGGTACGCTTCCGCTTCTGGATCTTATTATTCAGAAACTGACATGTGTTTATGATTATAGAAATCATAAAAATATTAACAATTGGTATTAGAGCACCATGTTCAGTTTTTGTTTGATAATTCAGATTTATTAGATTAAATTCGGATTTAATAATTAGGTGAAAATTTCAGATTGTTGAATCTGATGTTTTATAAGATTTATGCTTAGAATAATTATTCTGGGATCTATGGTTTAGTTTTTATGCTTGATCTGGAATTTTATAATAATTATATATATTTTTTTGGTGATTTTTGGATCATATTAAAAATTAAATTTCTGGAAAATTCGAATTTAAGTTGATAAATTTGTTCATAATTTTTTTTTTTTTCAAAAATCTGGAANTTCATAATTTTTTTTTTTTTCAAAAATCTGGAATTTTTTTTTGAATTTTTGAGCAAATTTTCGAATTTTTACATAAGGTTGGCGGCTGAGATTCATCCATTATGTTTTGAGAATGAAACTAAGGTTTTAGAGGCCAAACAATTAATGTTTAATTGCTGGCGCCTGGGTTCGAACCGTGGGCACAGTCTCACTGCGTTTTCTCTGTCTCCT
>OVAP01003944.1:0-12959 GCA_900406295.1 Aurinia saxatilis
ATTTATATATATATATATATATATATATATATGTATATATATATATATATAAATCTTATAAATGTAGTATTTCTGAGAGTGAACAACACATACGTGATACCTATGAAAAATGGTACTCTATAATGGTAAAAAATCTTCCTTTTTTGTATAATATAAAAATGATTGGTATCAGTTAATATAATGGAGCTCTACTCTTCTTTGTCGATCTTATAATTTGGTCATATATATCGACGTCAAAATTAAAAGCAAAATTAGGTCATGTATATATATCATCAAATAGAAAAGAAAGAATGTGAGAACTGAGAACTATTCTAAGTATTTAATATTTCGGTCTGACTTTCTGTAATATATACCGAGAACTACTCCCCACCAATGGCACACTAAACAATCAATACGAAAATTCTTAGTAGTTAATTAAATATATTAAACTAAATGCACAGACACTTGATTTTGTTTATGCTCTGTTTCGTTAAGCTTGGCCCATTGACATGCTGGTGACTCAGTTAATTATCTCTTAATGACAATTAAAATATGTATCGGATGTCATTTTCTTTTAATTAATTTGTTCCAAAAAACAAATTTCGTAGAAAAAATTATAAATACATGACATAACACCTAATGTCCAACCAAATTGACTGTATAGTTGTCTTTACTCGCCATTGTATTGCACAGTCTAGACTATAGACGAAATACTGTTTTAACCATATATCCAAATACTTTAAATAGTTAGAATTTTTAAGTTGTTCATCGTTTAATTACTTTAGTTTTAAGAAAATTCACATACGATAATTACACAGTATAAAATTTGAGTATTATTTTTTGTACGCATTTTAAAAGTTAAAATCCATCAATTTTTCCAGCCTGTCATCTTCGTAAGAATATAGATTTTTGTAATAATCTACACATTGCCGACTCATACTAATTTGGAAAGTCGTTTTGGTCAGTACGCTGTAACAAATCACCGACTTTCATTTGAAATAAAATAAAATCACCCATTAACTAACATTTATTGTGTCTTATCTCAAATTATTAATTAGTTGTAATAACTTTGATTAATTTCGTTTGATCTGTTCGTTTTATTGACCGACGAACTTAACAGGTAGCTAGTCAAATACCAATATAAATGTAGAATATAATAGTGTATATATGACATCTCTTAAATAAAAAACAACAATGACACAAAATTATTTGTTTTGTCTCACCGTAGTAAATTACGTTTTATTACAGTAGTCTTACATCAAGAATTGATTCGTGAATTTTTTAAAAGTATTTTCTTAAAATATAATTTTCGAATTACTACGTTTTAGACTGGGTTATGTGGCTGATTTGTCGCTATATGTTAGTAACGTCCAAGTACTTGTAAAGATTTGTTTGAAAGAGTCCAAATATTCTATGTTTCTTTCCCTTAAAATAAATGGTCTTAACCCGTGATTATCTCAATTAAACGCGTTTGTAATCCTATGTGGAGCATATACTGAGGGAAATTGGATAAGAATTATATTTGTTTAAAATACTAAAATGTGGACCGCAAGATATGGAACGAAATCAGGGATTAAAAAGAAAAAAAATTACAGAATACGGGTTTTTCATAATTTTCCTGGTAAGTTTTTTTTAATAATTTTTACATATTTTAGAGGTGTGGAGCCCATGAGAGATGATTATAATATGTATGTGGGTGTAGCTTAATAAGATTGACTTTTGCTCCCGAAGACGAGACTGCAAAGCGAAGGAGCCACATCATTGGCTGAGGGCTCTTCGACGTCAAAACTGACGTCATCACTCTCTCTTTCGACGGATCTTATTGGGTCCACATGGACCCACCACAAGCCGTTGTCCCGTGATTATGTCATCATACCAATTCTCTTTTGTAGTTTACTATTTGATCAATGTTTTCTTTTGTCAAATTTATGAATTTTTTCTATGTATTAAAAGATGAATTTTATGTAAGGAAACTAGCAAAAATGACTAAGTAAAAAATTATATTTCACTTTATAACCAAAACTATTCTATATGGTAAAATCCTCACTATTAGATCTAGGATTTTTTTTTGGTTATTCAATAAATTAATCACCGCAGGAGTTAGAAAGTCACATGTATTATTAATTTGAGCTAAAATTATGTCATTTTTTTTTTGTCACAAAGTTGTTTTTATTCAATAGAAGAGAAATATTTTAAGCCTTACAATATAAACAAAGTCACCAAACCAATAGGTAGATAACAAACAAAACCAAGGAAACGATCGCACAATCTAAATCTATTTGTCTAGCAAAGAACCGGTCCAATGCTAAAAATGTACGATATAAAGCGAAATTCCAAGGTAACACTTGAAGCTGAGCTTGATGCCACTCGAATGGCCATTATTGCTAGGTCATAGAGCGACCAATTTTGGGACGAGCACGAAAACAGATGTAACGAGATAACAATACAATGTAAAACAAACCCATAACATTGATACCTCAGATTCTACAACGAAAAAACAGAGGACCGGTCTAGGAATAAACGGGGTGTGGACTAGAGAACGTCAAATCTTTCTCCATCCCAAACGCCTCCATCTCGTCTAATCAAGATAGAGCCTCTGGTTATTTTAATTATTAGTGGAGGAGATTGAATATATTGGTAATAAGACACGACTTGTACCCGCCTCAAAGACTTCGACAAAATCGGCTTGAGACAACGAAACCACTGCAAAACTGAGAAGCGAGGGGAGCACCACTGACCCATAACAAAACCAAATAAAGCTAAAAGATCGGATATGGAGAACAAGACCGCCAGAGACTCGAATCTCAAACCAAAGTATGCAGCCATGAAGACCACAAGAGAGCCTCGAGAGGGAACTGAAGATGAACTTACTCCTCCACACACCACAAGATCTCGCCAAACTAAATGTCCTCTCACTCCGAGGAAGCAGCCGACGCAAGCTAAAAGAAGCCCCAAATCGTGAACCAACCCTCGATACACATCCCAAACTAACGAAACAAACCGAAACAAAAGAAAAAAACAAAAGGACAAGCTAGATCGGACCGGTGCCGGAGCTATGAAAGCCTCCGGCCACCGGTCCGGAACACAACGGCGACTCTTACTTTTTTCTCTTAAGCAGGGGCTAGGGCGACCTTATATCAAATCTCTATAAACATTAAAGGCTTTTAAATGTTCATTTTTAGATTTTTAAAATCATCAAAAACTTTGGCCTAATTTATTCTCTAGCATTATAAAAGAAACTTTGTTTACGGCTCTAATGTTATCTTTTGTATTTGCCGACATTTATTTGGACATTTGGTTTTCAGGAACTAACCAATATATATTGAAATACATGTTTTAATTTTTTTGATTTAATCGTTTAAATTAATATTATTGAATGTAACCGAAGAATACAACGAATAACAAATAAAAAATTATAAAGACTCTAGTATCACAAGTCTAACAATAAAGCTATCTTGATATCCATGAGCTTGATGTGATCTTGAAACAATGAAGGCGCTTTTGAAAAATAGAAGTGTGATCTAAAACCATGAAGGTTCTTCTTAAACATAGTCCATATTTCAATAGTCAAGGTTAAACAATCTCCTCTCAACCAGATTCAAGAGACTTCACCGACATGTAAATTCTTCTCCAGATTTATCAATTACAAAGTGTGCTACTTTACACAGCAAGGAAATAATCCTTCCGGAAGGTGTTTACACGGCAAGGGGATTATCCTTCCGGAAGTTCTTTTCATGGCAAGGAGATTGTCATACCAGAAGTACATGTATGAATCTATAAAATAAATCTCTAAGAAAAACTCATTATTAGTCACGCAAAATAAAAACTCTAAAACGCTAAATCTCAACTCTCCTAATAGTATTAAAAGATTTGAAATCTTTAAACTGTAAATATAAATTTTAGGGGTGTGAATGTACATCGTGACAGGCAAATTGCATAGTACATTAGATTATGAATGAATAAAACTGGTAAAGTGGCGTGAGTCAAGCGAATCGGATGAGTCAAACCGATAAAGTGTGGATCAAACAGATAAAATATATAAAATATATGTGAGTGAAAATACTTTTTAAAATGTTCTTGACACACCGTTCAACTATAAAACTTGAATGAAAAATAAACCGTACGATCTTAACCCGTCATTTTTTCACCCTCCCATTCACACTCTTAATGTACCAAACATCATTCATAATATCACAATTCAATATGTATTCAAATTATAATGCATTACCTAATCGATTGATCATGTATCGATAAATGGCTTGTCACCATTCGAGACCTAAAGAATCCACGATAACCTAGTCGTTAACTAGTTGTAACTAACAGTGCATGGAATTTAAAGATCAACCCGGGTTCAATCATCATATTATGAAAAATATGAATTTGAAGGTACTAAGACTACTGTGGAATGCCTAAATTATATATAAACCCGGGTTCAATCATCATATTATACTGTATAATATGCTAGTTGTTAAGAAAAAAAAGAAGCTATATGCTATATGTAAAGTTTGTGTTATGTGAATATGTAGCAGGTGTATATATGCAGCATAATAATAAAATGATGATGATGGATATGATGTCATACGACATTGCTCAAAGTCATGGCCACCACCACTAATTTTCAGGCATCCGTGTGTGTATGTATGTATATTATATACATGTAAATTGGAAATCTTAGAAGTTAATCTCACTATTTTATAATGGTTAATTTTTGAACTTGTGGATCAATTTGAACTTTGAAGAGCTTATAACAAGTATAGTACTCTAATTGCTTAAATAAAATAGTGACCTAAATTGTTTGTTTCGTAGTTTGAGACAGACCACAAATCTATGTTGCAGCTACAAGTTAGGATCGATGTTATTGTTATTGTTGGTGGGATACCAATTAATTAATGTATGTATTTTTGTCAACTTAATGTATGTATAATCTCGGGTTAGTAACAGTTCGTATATATTAATGTAATATCATGCTGTTTTAAATTATCTATGAATATTATAATTTTTGTCAGTGTAAATTAAAAGGTAGTTGTATACCTCATTTTTTGTAATTTTGTTAAAATAAATGCGCACACACGGTATATCAAATCCATTTGATTAGTAGTTCACAATTCACACCTTCATAATTCAGAAAAATCTTCCGATGAATTATTTAAATAGAAGAAAAATTGTGTACATAATTGAAGTCGCACGTCAATTTTCTCAAACAGTCGACTTATAAATCAGAGTCTCGTTGGATATAAGCAGGAAAAAAAAAATTGAAGAAGAGTAGACAAATTAAAATAGAAAACTTATGTTGAAGTATTTCTCTGTTCAATTACAAGAATTTAATATTTTGACACAAACTGAAAAAAATTATGACTGTATAAATAGTTCTCTAAATTATGTCACTGAATGATAATAATCTGTTCCCTTCGCTTTATAAAGATAAATATATAAATTTATACATTTTTTTACTAAACCTAATATACCAGTAAAATAATTTTATAAAGAAAACCAAATTAATCACATTATACGTCAGCATAGTTTCTTCTCTGTTTACTGAATTGCTATCACTTTCAGTTCTCGTTCTATATATAAATCAAGGTTACAAATAATAATAAAAAATAATTTACAATAAAATAAAATAAAATAAAATGAAAATACATGAATGTGGTCAAATATTGTATACATGTACATACTATCTATACATATATAATGTCTTTAGTAATGTGGATCAAGATGTATTTAAGATCCCTATATTCAATTAAATGGATAAAATCTAAATATGTTGACAGATGTATTTGAACATTTGAGTATGTTTTACTAATCCTATCTGTATATTCACTAAAACATTAAATATGATGGACAGTTTTACGTCATTTGAGAAGAAAGATAATATTGTTAAACCATTGTTAAACATACAACCAATGAATATCTTATCAGTTTGGTTTGGAAATTTGATTTGTAATTTTTGAAAGTCAATTTGCCAACTTTTTTCCTTCTGTAGACTAGACCATTCTGTCATACATGTTCCACCTCTCCATATTCCTACGTATGTATATATACACTCACAATTATAGTTTAATATATACAATCACAATTATGTATATATATGATATATTTCAGATTATGAGTGTCTAAAATATTATATGTACTAATTTTTAAACATTATAGAAATTGCAATTTTTAGAACAGGTTACCATATATTTGCCGTTTATGTGTCTTGAAATTTCACTTCTACAAATACGGATCAACTAGTATTTTTTTTTTTTTGCCAACCAACTAATATTTTATATATCTCAAATAACGAAGTATTGTTGAGATATCATTGAAAATCCGGGTTCGAACCCTCCCCATAGCACAAATAATATGGATTAATGTTAGTAGTTTTAAAATATTTTGGTATCCAAAAGAAAACAGAATAACAAAGTATTTGTAAAAGAATAGTGTCGCACTACAAATTAAACACGGTAAAACTAACGAATAAAATAGTTGAAAATTTGTTTGATATGATCAATTTTTACAGATCTTTGGTTCAATTTTCTCATTGGATACAGTTCATAGGAAAATAAATATCATTAAAAATCCGTTAATCATTTTCGATGGATCTCCAAAAGCATTTACCCAAAAAAATAAAAATTGAAGGTTATCTAAAAACTAAAAAATTTATACGGATTAATGATTGAAAAAGTCATCAGGATTTTTTTTTTTTTCTTGCGAGACTCTTAATTTTATTACAAACTCTGATTGGGAAACTCTTTAATGGAAAGAAATCGATGGATTTCTGACAACCCTTGATGTATTCGACGACTTTCTTATGGAATTAATCAATAGATTTTGGACTATCGTTTTCTAATAACCAACAAAATTCCAAACGGGAAAATGTGAATTTTCTTTTTATTACTAGATTCTGATTTACTGATTTTTTGAAAAATTTAAATCTAAATTTATATATATATACTAGGGAAATGTGAACGCGCGAGTTTGAATATATTGTAATATTAAACATACTTCATTTCATTTGTTTTTCATCTAGCATTGAAGGGTCCTAACTAACTATGCACTATATTCAGTGTTTTTAGTGTAATGTCTTTTATATCCTTGTTATGTTTTTGTTTTGCATCATTATTATGTTTTTGTTTGTAGTTTTTCCCCGTTTTTTACTTGTAAAATAATATAAGATTACACTTTCAGTGTACGTACGGAATGTAATAAACTGATATGAATATTATCTAGTGGCGAAAAAACTGTGATAACAATTTATTTAATAAAAATAGTTCAAAATATTAAATCATCTCACTTTTACAATAAGGACAACTTTTTGTAGTATAGCCAATTCAAAATACATTGTGATAAAATTTATGGTTACAACGTAATGTGTTGATGATTTTTTGTCCCTTCAGATTTCTAGACATATTGAACAATCTCCTTCATCTTCTTGCGTAGCCACTGCTTGTGTGATTTCTAAATCTCCGATAAGCATTTCGACATTCAATCTTGTTGAAGCATTGGGGTTGCGGTCTTTAATTTTGAAAGTAACTTTGAGAGTTTGTGCATTATTTTCTTGAATTATTGATGTAATTTGTGTTTGAATATAAGTGAATAAATGATTGGTTAACGAACCTGATGTTGCTGCATCGATGTCATGAATGTGAGATAGAAGTTGATGATCTCTTTGAAGATGTTATCATTTGGTAATAGTATTTGATTGTTGGAGAAAGAGATTGTATTGTTTAAATTTATGTTATTTTCTTGACAATGTGGCCGAGTAATTTTTAGATTTTTTTATTGTAATTAAGATCTATATTGATTTTGATATTTGTGTTGACCATGAGAAGTAGTAGCCGTTATAATCAATGTTATGAGATATTAAATTGTCTTTAAGACATAATATCTTTTGGTCATTGACTTAACTACACTTTGTTGACCTGACACAGGAATGTGAACAAGTAAAATATATAATGAGAACACAAATTTGTTAGTAATTTTGCTACTAATATAAATTGTTTTAAACTTTAATCAAGAGAAAGTTTTGAAGGAAATTAATATTTTATAATTTTTTTTTACAATGTAAAGGAATAAAATGTTGTTTAATAATAAAAATAATAAAAAGAAAATCATCTAACATTATTATTGCATTGTAATATTGAAAAAAAATAAGGAATTATCTTCAAAATGTGCCTTTCTTAGTCTTGGTTTGCTTTGGAAATTGTTTGGGTGTTATATGCTTATCTTTTTTGTAAATCATGGTAGCCGATGTTGTTTCTAGTTCAAGATTTCTTGTGAGGTATTTTCTCAAAATGTTATTACCATTATTTGTATAATATTAGAAGAATATTAGACATGCATGAGCAATAGTTTATATTATACCTTGAAAAGTCTTCGGATTTATGCTTGTGACCAAGATGATGATGCCTTCGAGTTTTTGCATACATAATTTTCTTCGAAAATCTGCTGCTTTCTCATCCAAAAAAATTAACCGCACCATTGAATTCCTATTTAAACATATTTCTATGTAAAGTTTCTTAGGGAAATATAAAGTAGAGATTAATTTTTTAAAGGACATTATATTTTTAGTACATAATGTTGCATTATATTATAAATGGACATAAACAAGGAGTACAAGTTTTTTATTTCAATTGGGAGGAGTTACGTTTTTTGTTTGTATAAGTTGGTAAAAAAAGAAAAGTTAAAACATAAATTTGTTTCATTTGGAAAGAGTTACATTGGTTTTTTTTGTTTGGATAAATTGGTAAAAAAAAAGTAAAAATAAAAGGGACACTTGACAGCTTCTCAGAGCTTGCTGAAAAATGTAACCCTTCTATATTATATAAGATATAAATATACATTAAAAATAATTATACTAAATGTAAATTTTCATAAACCAAATAGAATACCAAAATCGTATTTGAGATACAAAAAAATTGGAATTTTTTAACGTTGTTGTATATTCCGAGGAACCACATGCCCAACCTCTCCATGCCAAAGAGAGAATCGGCAGCATCCTTGTGAATTATGATCCACCGTCGAAATCCTATAAAATAAAATATTACAAAATAGTAGTAAACATAACTGAAATATATTTTTGTAAAATACGAAAATTAAATAAGAACGGAACATTTTATATATTAAAAATAATATAATATCTAAGCGATATGCAATAGTTTGGTAGATAAACAATATGATTATGCAATGACTAGTTAATGTTTACTTACTTATCGTATCTTAATCATATCTAGGATTAAACTGCTGTCAATACACCATTTATAGTTTGTTATATGGAACATTGATTTTGAATGCTCTAATGTTTAACCTTGACATTAAACTGTTGTCAACACACCATTTATAGTTTGTTATATGGAACATTGATTTTGAATGCTCTAATGTTTAACCTTGACTTTACTAGATTAGACCGGCTAATCCTGACCATATGGATAGTCGAACTTTAGTGATTTCAAGCTATATAGCCTTTTTAGAAAACTTGCATAATTACTACCCTGAATAATTCAAGCCATGAGTCTCTGATGCAATCCCTAACTTCCTAACGTTATTAATATATAATTTTCTCACCTTTTATTTTGTTTTAATTTTGCAGTGTTTCCATATGCTGGCAAGAATTCACACACAACTAAAAACTTATCAAACGATTATTTTAAGGGATCGTCGACTCTCTATTGTGAACCGCTCAGAAATCAAAAGTAAAAGACAATGAACAAGAGAAGAAAGGTGGGGTCGTTTTATTGATCATAAAGGTAATTCTCGAATACAATCTGTTAAGACTTAGGCTATTCGAGAGAGAATAAGATGATTTAAGCCTACGACCTTAGATCCTATATATACTCTAACTAAACCGCCTTGGGGCTCAAGCTCTCTCGTGGGTCACCTTCCATTTTCTGAAGATATGCTTCTATTTCTCCAACAATCTTCTGGACAGCTTCCTTTCCTCCGAGATACTCCGATGATTCTATTCTCGAACCTTCCTACTTGACGGCGCTTGGAATAAACCTTAGGGCTTTGTCTTGATGGAAGATGGAAATTAGGAATTGAAAGATGAGGGAAGTAGAAAATGGTATGTACCTTAGTGAGTGGTTGAGGAAGAAGAAGCGGGCCATGGTCAAAGAGAAGAAGCCTAAGAAACTCTTTGCGGGGGAATTGGCTCGCGCGGGCCACGGTGATGGAGTGAGAAGAGGGGACGTGAGCTTCACGGCCATGGGTCATAGCGAAATCTCGAACACGAGCCACAATGCCCGTGGGTCCCGACCTGCCCTAGCTCGCGGGGAAGGAGACACCATTCTGTGCGCGGGCTTCGCTGACCGTGGGTCCCGGATTGGCCAAGCTCGTGGGGAAGGAGGCACACGGTCGTGTGTAGGCTTCGCTGACTGTGAGTCCCGGCTTGGCCAAGCTCCCGGGATCGAAGGCTCGGGGTTGTACGCGGGCTTCACCGTTCATGGGTCCCGACCAGACCTAGCTCGCGGGACCGAAAGCTCGGCGTTGTGCACGGGCTTCACCGTTCGTGGGTCCCGACCAGACCTAGATTGCGGGACCGAAGGCTTGGTGTTGTGCGCGGGCTACAACACTCATGGGTCCCGACCCGACTCAGCCCGCGGGATAGATAGCGCACGATCGTGTACGGGCCGAGGCGAAGCTCGCGCGAGCTACGTTGGATCAGTTGGTCCCGCGAGCTTCGTGTCCTCTTTCGACGCGGGCCAACACTTGCATGGTTCCCGTCTTGGCTTGGTTTGCGATGAGCCTAGGTTAGTTCATGATCAAGGTGAGTCTTCTCCAAGGAACCATGCCTTAGGAGTTAGTATGCTTAGGAAATGTTCCATGGGTAGTTGTAGCTCCAAGCCTAGGAGACGTCTTCTTAGTGAAATATCGGATGATGAACCGTCGAGTTCTTCTAGTGATAGTAGTAGCGGTGATAGTAAGGTTGAGGAGGCTCAGGATGATTACGGACCCACGAGGTTCTGTTGCCATCAGTTGGTGATGATGAGGAACCATATTTTGATATCAAGGCGGAAATGGAAGCCTAAGATGATTTCTCCATCAAGTATGATGCGTTGAAGGTTATGATTGAGGCCGAGCGGGCCATCTTGAATAATCAAGTTAAACGACCGGATGTGAGGAGGCTTGTACCGGACCGGCCTGGATCCACATTGTCTGATAAGTTTTTGATAGAGAAACTGCGGAAGGTGTTCCTTATCCCTTATGACATTGAGATCATCATCCTATCGCCTTCTGATCATATTGAGAATGCTCCTTCAGGATACTTCTGTCTGTTGGAGAGTTTATTGACAAGGCGGAGAAAGAGGCAAAGCGGGCCCTCCAGCACAAGAAGAAAGCAACGAAGGAAGCAGCCAAAGTGATGTCACTTAAGGGTCAGGTGAAAGGGATCAATGAGAAGTTCCTTCACCATGTTGAGAGCACCCGCTCCATGGTTGTTAGGCTCAAGGAGGAGTTCAGTAGTCCGATGTGTCTGCACCATCATGTTAGTTGTTTTTGTGTACTAGTTATAATGTGTGTGACTTGTTCTAACTTCTTTCTTGATTCTCATGATAGGCTGAGAACTCCTATCAGATGATCAAGACGCTGAAAGGCGCGGCCTCATCTGTTTTCGAAGAGGTTGAGGCCGTTGTGGTAGCGAGTCAGGTGAAGTACAAGGATTCTGATGCTGAGTACAATGCCTTCGTGGGTGAGATCACTGATGATCTGACCAAGTTATGCTCGTTGGATGCGAGCGTGTTTGCTGAGGAGCCGTGCTTGGTTGATGTCCCGGTCCTTGTTAGGGATCTGATGGAGGAGGATGAGTAGCTCGCTGGGGACCGCTTCTATCTAGTTGTTTTCCTTTTTAAGACTTGGCATCTGCTTGCCCTTTTGAACTTTGTGTCGATTGAGTGTAAGAATTCGTTTTGTAGTGCCTGGATGGCTTTATCCGTTGTTTAGAACTTGACTTGTTACGGGGCCCGTAGGCCGTTGAATGCCTTGAACTTGGTGGTTCGTTTTATGCATGATGTGTTGTCGTGACTCGTAGCATTTGTCTGCTGTCTTTGAGTAGTGATATGTTTTGATGAGTGGGCCCATCGATAGTATGATGGATGGCCCAGCAAATGTTTGTTTAAGGGTCAAGTTTATCAATCTCATCTCCGAGGCTATATTGTCATGCTTGCTCTTTATGTGTTGGAGATTTTGCCCATGAGATGTATATGACCAACATGATAGCTGGGTTTCGATGGGTCACTTGGATGATCATAGCGATCAGACTTTTTGTGGAGAAAGCTTAAGCCGAATAATATCCTTCCCTGTGATGATACATCAAGGATGTGCCCATGGGATGTCGATGATCAACGTTGAGTTGCTGGGTTTTCAAAGACAAACTATTTCTTTCACATCGTCACTCTATCTCGTGAGACTACTTCCGACAATAGATGTCGCGCACTTTACCATAATGATGGTGTTCATGACCCGAGTATATACATTGTTGTGGCCAGCAACAATGGGTGCAATGTTATAAGCTTTAATATTTGGTAACCTTCGTTCGTGAGCTGTGACAGGGTCGTTAGCTCAATGCTGATGTCGACAATGGTTTACATTTTAAGAGCTCCCATGTGGGCCCATGTCGACGCAGCTTGATCACCACGAATCAGTCCTGAAGCCTCACTGCTCCCCGTCGGGAATAGGTTGGCAGCAGGACCCGAAACCACGTGATCGTAAAAACATGCTTTGTAAGACATGGATGTTTTGTTGGAAGAACGGTGGTGGGACCTGAATATTCAAGTAAGAATGAAAGTAAGGCAGAGGGTTCCAACCCAAGTCTAGTCATTTCGAAGTATTCACTAGAATGAATGTGGTGTGTTACCTGGAACATGGTCGAAGATAGGTTTAGTGCTATTAGACTGTTGGTGTGGTCCACTGGATATGTGATAATGAAAGTTTTCGTAAGCCACGAAAACTGAGTGGGAGTATATGAGTATACTACATCACTCCCCCCCCCCCCCCTTTTTTTT
>OVAP01003945.1:0-11310 GCA_900406295.1 Aurinia saxatilis
CCGAGCCTCAAAGAGACCCCAGATAAAGGCTAATAGGTGCCAAAACAACAAAATCACATCCGAAAGGTGAACCCAAACCAAACCTAGACTCACTCAAGACACCGCCAAAGTAGAAAGGACTAAAGAGCAGTAGAAACAGCAGACCAAAACCAAATACCAAGCANTAAAGAGCAGTAGAAACAGCAGACCAAAACCAAATACCAAGCAAGACTACCACTTCCCTCTTAAGCACAGTACCTCTACCGCCATTAATTCAATCAATTCAACGATTTGTATGTTATGGTAGAGGCTCTGTAGCCAAATTTAGCTACAATATGACTTGGAAAAAAAATTACCAGGAAAAATTCTGACACTAGTCCAAAAAACTTTCATGAATATTGTTTGGTTTGTTCTACTGTTAAAATTGCAATGAAATAACTAGATCACTGAACTAACCTGGAGAATCAAACATATCAAGATATGTTTGGATATGCATTTGGTAAGACATTATATAACTCATTTTGTTGTTTTTTTCGGTAGAACCATGAAAAACTTTCATTAATACAAATCCTAAGAATTGTGAACCAGACATCAAAATATACATAGTGAATTATATTTATTAAGGACGTGTATTTTACATACAAAAAAAACTCTAGAATAGAGTTTGGTTACTCCAACTCTATTATAACAAAGAAAAAAGAAGAGAGCAACGAATGTTACATTATTTTGAGTAATTGGATATTTTAGTTGAATTAGAGTTGGAAAAATATTTTGCTTCAAAATAGAATTCGATGTAGAAATGATGAGAATTTGTAGTATAGATGTTGTGTTAGTCACATGAGTTCAAAACAAACGTAATGGTTATTTGTTGAAAAAAGAAAACGTAGTAGAGAGTAGAATGGAGGGAAGATGGTTTAATATAATATGTTCAAGCGTAAAATATACTACTGTATTACTTATATAATATTTATTTTCAAACCCCAAAATTTGTAAAACATATATAAGAATGAAAGAAAGAGAGAAAAAGGTAAAATTGGTAACATGGATATCCTCCAGCGAAGCTACCTGCCTTGAGAGATAAAAAAGCATAAAAAACCATTAAAGTCTCACCCACACAAACACAAACACAAAATCGCGAAACGCCAAACTCTGTTTTTCGTTACCTAATTCGCTGTGGAGGACCTCACCGTAAACCTTCACCAACCCAAATTTAATTCTTGTGTGTGTTCTCTCTTTTATTAACAAAGTACAAAAAACACAGACAGATAGATAACATCAACATCTCTCTCTCTGTCTCTTCTTCTTCCTCTTCTGTTTCATTGGGAGCATTGCAATGAAGTACATTCGAAGCAACAGCTTGAAACGCCTCTTCTCCTTCAAACGACGCAGTTTCGACTCCGACTCTGAAAACTCAACTCCTCAAGCCAAATGCGTCGAGGGTTTTCAAGAAACAGACCTGTTTCAGAGACCCAAGTGGAAATGTTTCTCCTTTGAGGAAATCTACGACGCAACCAACGGCTTCAGCTCAGGTTCTGTTCTTAAAGTCTAATATATAAGATGTCTTCTTTCACTAAAAGGGTTTTTAGTTTTGCAGAGAATTTGGTGGGAAGAGGTGGATTTGCGGAGGTGTACAAAGGGGTTTTGAGTGGCGAAGAGATCGCAGTGAAGAGGATAACGAGAGGAGGAAGAGACGACGAGAGGAGAGAGAAAGAGTTTCTAATGGAGATTGGCACAATTGGACATGTCTCACATCCTAATGTCTTGTCTCTTCTTGGTTGTTGTATTGACAATGGTCTCTATCTTGTTTTCATCTTCTCTTCTAGAGGCTCTGTTGCTTCTCTACTCCACGGTACTAACATGATGATGGGTCTTTTCTCTTCTGCTGCTTCTGGGTTGTATTATACTACTATTATAATCCTGTGTTTATGTTTATGTAGATTTGAATCAAGCACCACTAGAGTGGGAGACAAGGTACAAAATTGCAACTGGGACAGCAAAAGGGCTTCATTATTTACACAAAGGTTGTCAGAGAAGGATCATACACAGAGACATTAAATCCTCCAATGTTCTCTTAACCCAAGATTTTCAACCACAGGTCCTCTCTTTTTCTCTACCTTCTTAATTAATTTCCCAATCTTTCATTGTTTTTTTTTTCTTTTTCTTCTCTTTTCATTAAATTATGTGTCTTCTTTTTTACTTTCTATTTTAGATATCTGATTTTGGGTTGGCAAAATGGCTGCCTTCCCAATGGTCTCACCATTCCATTGCTCCAATTGAAGGCACATTTGGGTACTTTCTCTTCAATTTTTCTTCCTATTTTTAAACTAGATAATAAATTGCATGTTTTGTTTAAAAGTATATTGATTAATCATTACCAAAAAAGGCACCTAGCACCAGAGTACTATACACATGGGATTGTGGATGAGAAGACTGATGTATTTGCCTTTGGAGTCTTCCTGCTTGAGCTCATTTCTGGTAAAAAACCTGTTGATGCTTCTCACCAAAGCCTACACAGCTGGGTAAAAAACCTGTTGATGCTTTATTTACCATGACGGTTATATAATTAAGTTTAATCTTTTGTTGGACTAATTATAAACTCCAAAATAATTTTAAACAGGCAAAACCAATAATAAAAGATGGAGAGATTGCAAAACTCGTGGATCCAAGGATTGGTGAAGAATATGATATCCAAGAACTTCATCGCATATCTTTCGCAGCATCTCTCTGCATCCGGTCATCGTCTCTTTCTCGACCTTCCATGATTGAGGTATGCATACTAATTAGCTCATTAATCATAATCTTTGAAAATTTACTTTCATATATGTGTAATATATTAGTTTATATTTTATTTGACATATTTGGTAGTTATTTGAGTTTTTTCTCTTGGGGCTTTCACCTGTTTTATTTTCCCTCATTTTTTATCAATGAATACCTAAATTTGGGAAATTAAAGAATAAAGGAGTATGTGATAGAATTATAGTTTTTGTGGTTAAGAAAAGGAAAAGTGGTTTATGATTGAATCATAATGATAGGGAGTATCGTGTCAATATGTAACTCAACCATGAAATTTTCAGTTAGTTGATCGGCTGCGTGACTAAAAAGTATCTTTTGGTCTCGGTCGTAGTTTTCTACGTCCTACATTATATCAGTATTATAGTACTTTATAGTAATAGGCTAATAGCCATAAATCTTTAGCATACACATATAGTGTTGCTTTTTTTTTTTTCTTTTTTTTTTGTCTTGGGTTCAAGTTCCATGTTCAACTTTATAGTGTTGCTTGCCCCTTTATTATTGAATAGGAAAAATGAACCTTTTTAGGAAAAAAATTATAGAGATGAAAAGTAAGCTCTGTTACCGACACCTCTTACTCACTAATCCCATACAAAACAAAACAATCACTATTGATTCTATAATCAGTTTTTATTATTGAATAAAGAAGAAAATCTTCTTTACCGACACTTAACTTTAATACTTTTCAATCAAAGACAAAACAAAACTATTAATCTAGCTAGCTTCAACGACTCAATCGATTGTTTGTCAAGAATATGTTACTACATTATTACATTTCTGGTAATAACATACTATTATAGTAGTAATTATTTATTTGAATGGTGTCTTTGGATATGTGGTACATCAGGTATTAGAGATACTACAAGGAGAAGATATAGAGAAAGAGAAATGGAAAATGGAAGAGCAAGAAGAGAAAGAAGAGTTTTGGGGATATGAAGATCTTGAAGATTGTGAATGTGATTCTTCAATCTCACTTTCTCCTCCGGACTCTATCTCTAATCCAAGTTCTTCACATCGTAGTCGCTAGGTCTATACTTAGTTGTAAAATCAATTTTGTTTTATTGTGTATATATTTTGTTTAGAGTTGTCTGTGTCATAAACAAGTGTAGTATTCAGTGAGGTGTGTTATAATTTATTTTTAGATGTCGACAGTTTATAATATTTAACTAAAAGGCTATCCACAATTTTTGCAAACTCCATGATCAATGATATCATCTCAGTAGAAGACATTAAGAGTTAGGGTCCCATTGACCATTGTTATGCAATTACTGATTATATGTTACTTATCAAAGTAAAACAGAATCTTTTGATCTTCTTTTTTCTTTATCAACTACATTTTAAAATTCTAAAGAACTACAAAATTTATTCTCTTTACGTTTTCATTTGAAACATCTAACAAATACTACATCATTATATTTTCTATAATTTAAATAATGCCAAGTAAATACAAAACAAAATATAAAGCAAGAATTTACTAATTTAAACCTAATAATCATATATTTTTGCGATCATATATGTTTCTTCCAATTTAACAGAACTTTTGGTGATTTGAAAAGTGGATTTTTTTGTGACAATTTGTAGCTTTTATTTTTAATTTTTATTTCCCTATCTGTTGTTCTCATTTAGTTATGTTGTCTTCAAAATTGTGAAGTACCCATCCATTTTTTTTTTAAGTTACGGTTTCCATTATTATCGGTCTTATGTATTTTTATATGTAAAATATTAATGATATTTTTTTTTTGTCAACAACATAATATGTATTAAGATGGACTCAAACCCAAATTGTGATACAGTGACATCACTCGCACAAACCACTAGGCTACAAGTCATCGTCTAATGATAATTCTTTAAAACCATATTTTGAAAAACAAATTCCAAAAATACAATCACAAGTTTTATTTTCTAAAGATATCAAAAAATTTGTATGTTTTTTAAAATACCAAAAAATTAGACATAACTTTAAAATTTTGGGTTTAGGTTAACTATTTTAACTTTGAATGTTATGGAAAACTTATATGTGTGTCTGTTTATTAAGTTTGAAACAAACCAGTTAGGTCATTAACTAAGATCGTCTACTAGTATTAAATAAAAAGTCCTTCAAAATCCTTATCCAGTTTGAGCATGCGAAGCTATAGGATACCATTTGATGTTCAGTGATATTTTCTTAATTGATAAGAAAAATGATTGTATTCACAAAAATGTTGTTAATCATATGATTTAATAATGCATTCATGGATCAATAAACGAATAATAATAAGGTAAGTGTGGATACTTATTTGGTGGGAGCCCATGCCAGGTGTACGCCACATACACTTATCATAGTACCAATGATAGCCAATTAAAATATAGATTTAGATACTGTAAGTAAGTTTACATTTTGGTGATGACTGGTGCTAAGCTTCTTCATATTTAATGGCAAATTCTCCTTCGCCACAACTGACAATCGGAAAAGTGCAGTGCTTTTGTTGTGGTTATAACAAAAGAGGAAAAAGATGAAGAAATAGAGACTGGTAAATTTTCAGAGAATGAGCATTATTTTTTATTTTATTTTTTTGTAATATTAAACTAGAATTTTGAAGAAAAGCACAATTATACCTAATTTGTTTTATTTTGTTTTCATCTAAACTTTTCATTGAAATTTTCAAAAGATAAATAAATGGATATTAAATCAGCCAAAACAATATTTCTTCGATTAAGCCCCAACAAAAAAACAAGATTTTCTCACTAACCAATAAAACGAACCAAAACTGATATAGAATCAACCAATTAGATTTGTGAATAGGCCAAAGCACTTGAAAATTTTACTGGAGAAACCTTTTAAAAGTCAAAACCAACATGAATTTAATCCTCCTTTCGTGATTAAATCTACCTCTTGAATAAAATGGTTCCTACGTTACATGACCTGGCAACAGTGAACCACAAAGGTTCCAACCACTAACTCTGAAAACGGTAATGTCAGACTAGACTTGAAGACGACTCTTTCATAAACTTTTGAACATATCTGACCCTAATTACATCTAATTGTAGGGGGGAAAATGAGCGATAGAATCCACATGAATAACACTAAACTCACCCGAAGTGGAGTGAATCTGGAGCTTCTCCAAAGAAAATAAGACACATGCATGCATAAACTGAAAACCCAAAAACCAAGCAAAATTACAAGACTCTCCGCTAAGCTACAAACGACTTTGAGATGACAAGAAGAGATGGGAGACCACAAAAAAAAAAAAAAAAAAAAAACCGGAGAAAACCACACTCGAACCCAAGGAAGATATCTTCTCTTATACACAGAGCCATATCCATAACCAACGCTAGAAAACCACCACTTGAACAAGGAAGAAAAACCCCCTTACCGGACCAGATCTAGAAAAGGGATGTCGAATCTGGGACGTTTGTGGAGAAAACCGCCTGCTGATTGATATGTTATGTTTTATTCATATTTTCAGCTCTTTTTTTTTTTTATGTCCATTAAGTTTCATTTATTATGCATTTTGCATATTTGTTCATTTTAGGGCATTTGTTTTGAATTTTTGCATTTTGCATACATATATCCATATTTTGGGTACCTTTTGGAGTATGGACCTTAAGTACTATTTCAAACACATGGACTTGGAGTTGTAGATGCATTTTACAATCTTGGAATTAAGAAGATGCAAAATTATATTTTTCCTGCATAGGCTCCTTCCAGTTGTGGTCAGCAACATCTTCTAATAGAGATCTTCCTCTTATTCAAATGATCTGAATTTCTTACACGAGCTAGTACATTGAGTCAGTTTTTCAATGAAGAAGACTTTGTTTTACTTGAAGCTCTGAGCAAGACAATACAACCAATTTGATTAAGGCCCCTCCAATATGCCTGCAAATGGATGTCTTAAAGATGAGACTGATTGAAGGCCTTAATTGTAATGAATTAGTCCTATTTTTTTGTAAAACTATATGTATTTGAGTAAGCTTTGAAAGGGAGAAAATCTCATGTCATTTGGATCTCGGATTCGGAAGTTATGACCAAAATGTTGAGACAACCGAATGAGCTACCCAACCGAGTGTCCTGCAATAATGATCAACTGTCGAATACAGTGATATTACTGACCGAGAGACCACCATGTATGTCGGTAATGTCACAATTTGGCTTACTTTTTGTTGTGTCGACTTATGTTGACCAGTGTTGACTTTTCTAATTTCCTTTGACCAAATCACCTTAGTATAAATAATCAATTCGTAACTGAGTTTTGTAAGCCTATTTTGATTTAAGAACCTTGAAAACACAACCTCTTGTTATTTTTTTTATGAGATTTAAGACTATGATCTTGGCTTAATCATTTTTTAATCTCTCTTTAAGCATGTTGATCTAGCTTTTGTTATTGCTTTTGTTTCTTTAGATATGTGTGAGTAGTTTTCTTATGGTTTTTGTGTCTATTACATTAGGGTTGTTATTTTGTTAGATTGATGATGATCTAAGGTTGGGTTTAGTGTTTCATTAGATATTTTGGGTCCTAATCCTAGTTTAGATCTACGAGATTTAATACCTTTCGAGACTAGTAAGATCATGATTGGAAAATAAATCAGATTGCTAGATTAGTTAGGTAATTAAGACCATGGAAACATCTTAATCCTTACTGAGAGTTCAAATTGGTTAGGTTTGTTCTATGTTAGAGTGAATCATCATCATTCTATCAATTGATCATCTTAATCCTATTGGTAGACTCAAGGAAGATAATTCCTTAGCTTGGTTTAAATTGTAGGGGTTTAACCACATATGCCCACTTATGGTACTCATTAATCATATATACCCACATTCTCTTCTTTTAATCATATATACCCATCTTCCCTTGTAAAAAGTCTAAAATGCCACTACTTAAATATTAAATATTTATAGGGTTGTATGGTTTATGATCTAGGGTTTAGGGTTTAAAAACCCTAAACGCTAAAATCATAAACCCGAAAAGTCTTTTCACCCCTAATAAACTCCAACCCCCTCAAATCTAAACCTTAAATTTTAACAATTATACCATAATAGTTATAAAACTTAAATCCTAATTTTATAAGGGTTTAACCCTAAATCCTAAACTCCAAGTAATCATAAACTCTATAATTTTACTAAACTCTAAATCCTAAACCCTAACAAATTTATCATTTGTAATGAAAAATAGTTTTGGTAAATGAAGGGTATAATGATATTAAAAAAATGGGTGGATATATGTAACTAAAAAAAAAAGGTGGTGGGTATATATATTGTTAATGGGTATGGAAAAGTGGATATGTGTGTCATTTTCTCTAAATTGTTTGCTTATTGCTTGTTTGCCTACTTATTTATTTGGCCTTATTGCTTGATAAGTTGATTGATTACTTGCTTTCTTATTTAATTTCTTGATCACTTAGTTTAAGTTGCATGTTTTAAATTAAAAAAAACCAAAATAATAATATTTATTTTTTAGCTTAATTAGGATCCTATGTAAACTACAACAACTAGTGTAGTGTATGTTGCCTTATGATTAACCGAGTGTGTGAAAGCCGATTCACAACTACATCACTGATCCTACAGATCCAACGTCACCATGCAAGACATCCCCTAAATCGGTCCACATATGAACATTTCAATGACCTTGATGATATATTGCATTTTTTAACATCTTTTAACTTTTGTTTTCTAGTGTTCTTCGAGTTTCTTTTGGTTTGTTCATGGTCTTTTCAGGTGAATTATGCATGGGAAATTGGATGGGAGCTTTGGAGGAGGGATTTAAGTAAAAAAGTGAAGATTTCAGCCAAAGATAAGTTGGATCGATCGATCCATGATCAAAGAAAAGTTGTGGAACCTCTGTAGATCGACCTGCACCAGACAAAGCCAGATTGATTCACACGGATCGATCGATCCTTGCTCAATTGATGTGGTATTTCTGGCAACTTTCAGTCACAAGCCAATTCTGAGCCTCCACGAAAACCCTGGAGTATAAAGCCAATTCTTAGCCTCCACAACAAATGATCCTGATTTTTATTCATCTCACATAGATCTAAACAATTTATTTATATTGTTCTTGAGATTTTTGGTGATTATCACTTGGAGATTTCTTGAGGGCTGTCATTTCCTACTGTTGAGAAGTGTTCTTGAACCCTTGTTCTTTATTTATATTTATCATTAATAAAGTATTATCCAGTATTTCATTGTTTTCAATTATATTCATCATTTCTTATTGTTCCCTTGTTAGTTAAGTCATGTGTGAGTAGTTAGGTTGTTAGATATAGGGAGATCATGGATTGTTAAGTTAGTAACTGGATGTAAATAGGTAGATGCATAGAAGAACTCCCTCCTAATGATGTCTTAAAGCCTAAACTAGAATTGATCACCTAGTTTTTGTTTATAGGACTTCCTATTAAACAAAAATGTAATAGGATTCTTGAAATCTTATTAGGAGTGCAGATTGTCCTTAGCCAATGAAAGTTGATGCTAAGACAAGTTGTGAACATATAAAATCTGCTCTAATAAAGCTCTGTAGCTAGTTTAAATCCAAATGAAAGTTTAGGCATTTGAGTAGTTAAGAGAAGTGATTGGTACCACGAAAGTGGACCAATTTAGAATTATATTTAAGTTGGAGTTGAGTAGAATTAGAACCTGAATAAACGTCCAATTTAGTTTTAGACAATCCATTGATCATTCCCTAGGTCTATCATTTTATTATTATTGAAATTAAAATCCATAGAAAAATTAGAAACCAAAACCCTTTGAATATTCGATTTAGCTTAATTAATTAAATTGATATGTTACAATGTAATTACTGAGATTTGTGGATTCGATCCTTCATTACTACTTTGATGCATTGTAGTTGTCAAGATCTTTTTAAGTGAAAATAGACAACTTATATATATTTTTTTTATCAAACATACATTAAATGAAATAATTTGTTTTAAACTCCTCAATTGTATTATTGATAATACACAGTCTTCAAATCTCGCTTGATATATTATAATTTTTAATTAAATTATTTAAAAAATTCACTCATAAAAAAATCAACAAAGAAACTTATTTGCCATCAAAACCATAAGTAATTGCTATTAAAATAATATTCTATATTTTACTTTGTTACAAAAGACTTGTATATTTTGTTCTTACCATGAGAGAATGCATTATTTATTTCAAAACAACATTAGAAACTAAAAGTAGTATTAAACGATCAATCAATATAATTAGCATATAGCCTCACAAATTGCATATAATGATTGAAAGAAATTCTGAAAAATTCATACAAACTTTTATGAATTACACGCACCAAAAATAAAAGAGAAACATGAGGGCGAATGATAGGTTGCATTTTACACATCTCTTTTTTAAAGACAATTTTGTGTTTATGAACAAATGTCGCATTCTTTTATGTCTGAAGAAAATATGTGCATTTTCGGTTTTTATGAACCTCATCAAATTCATCTACATAAAAGATTTTCCATTAATATTTTTTGCGGAAGCCAGAGTATGAAGCTTCATTAAATGTATCTAAATCTAACTTCCCGAATGGCTGAAATCTATCGTTCAAAAGAATCTAGCATTTTCTCTGAACCCAAAAAATCCAAAGTGAGCTGTTTGCGGCAAACTATAATCAAATTAGCTTCAAACTGCAAAACTGGTTCGAATCCAACAACATTCTTAGTCCCAATACACCAGAAGTCTTGGGAGTACAAACCGAGTCTCAAGCTATTTTTACCCCACGAGAACTGAATTTGGAGCTCCATTCCAAAACAAATAATTGAATATATTTTTTCATGTACCTCCAAATAACCCTATGAAAGAAGAAACATTGCTGCCTAAAAGTTAATTGTACTGTATGATACTGACTGAATCAACTAAAGACATCCTAAAAGAGATGTTTCATGGTCCAAGTAGAAACCCGAGCCAGCACTATGTCCATTAGTGGTTGATAATCTTGCTGTATAAACTTGTGAGGCATTAAACTGGAAGATATTCATGCAATATTCCAAATATTTGCGCTAGAATTTGAGAGAGTGTAATATTCTTCTCATCGATAAGAGGGGAGGTCTTCCTTAAAATTTTAAAAGCTTTCGAGATATCCACTTGTAAATACTCTCTCTTCGTTGGCCAATTTTTATGATAGTCTATCACTAATTCCAAGGCTAGTAAGACATTTCCACACAACAACCTTCCTTTAACAAATTCAACTTAGTTTCTACGTACTGCCTTGTCCGTGAATAGCATCAAACAAGAGCTAACAACTGAAACACATTCTTATATTACTCTAATAATCTTTTGTGGTTAAGTAAAGTATATCTACTGTTGGGTTTTTAGACTGATACAAGATTCAACATGCCACTGATGTCGTAATCCATATATCACTTCACCCATTTCCTGTAAAGTCCTTTCATTTTAAGCAAATAAGACAAAGAAGAAGCCACTTAATTAACTTGGAGGCCGATGAGGTAGAAACCATCTATCACTTCTATTTCATTTCATGTCAATTCCAATTTCGCTCTCACGGTTTGTTTACATTGGGGATGATGTAATTCAAGTATGAGAGAAGGGGGGGGGGGGGGGGGTTT